>JAQYXR010000169.1:0-168102 GCA_030545055.2 Neoaliturus tenellus
GGACTATCCAAAACGATAGTCCCTATGCCGGACTATCCAAAACGATAGTCCCCATGCCGGACTATCCAAAACGATAGTCCCCATGCCGGACTATCCAAAACGATAGTCCCCATGCCGGACTATCCTAAACGATAGTCAACATGCCGGACTATCCAAAACGATAGTCCCAATGCCGGACTATCCAAAACGATAGTCCCCATGTTGGACTATCCAAAACGATAGTCCCCATGCCGGACTATCTAAAACGATAGTCCCCATGCCGGACTATCCAAAACGATAGTCCCCATGCCGGACCTATCCAAAACGATAGTTCCAATGCCGGACTATCCAAAAGGATAGTCCCCATGCCGGACTATCCAAAACGATAGTCCCCCATGCCGGACTATCCAAAACGATAGTCCCCATAACGGACTATATAAAACGATAGTCCCAAGGCCGGACTATTCAAAACGATAGTCTTCATGTCGGACTATCCAAAACGATAGTCCCCATGCCGGACTATCCAAAACGATCGTCCCAATGACGGAATATCCAAAACGATAGTCCCAATGCCGGACTATCCAAAACGATAGCCCCCCTGCCGGACTATCCAAAACGATAGTCCCCATGTCAGACTATCCAAAACGATTGTCCCCATGCCGGACTATCCAAAACGATAGTCCCCATGCCGGACTATTTAAAACGATAGTCCCCATGACGGACGATCCAAAACGATAGTCAACATGCCGGACTATCCAAAACAATTATCCCCATGCCGGACTATCCAAAACGATAGTCCCCATGCCGGACTATCCAAAACGATAGTCCCCAAGCCGGACTATCCAAAACGATAGTACTTATGCCGGACTATTCAAAACGATAGTCCCCAAGCCGGACTATCCAAAACGATAGTACTTATGCCGGACTATTCAAAACGATAGTCCCCATGCCGGACTATCCAAAACGATAGTCCCAATGCTGGACTATCCAAAACGATAGTCCTTATGCCGGACTATTAAAAACGATAGTCCCTATGCTTGACTATCCAAAACGATAGTCCCCATGCCGGACTATCCAAAAGGATAGTCCCCATGAAGGACTATCCAAAACGATAGTCCCCATGCCGGACTATCCAAAACGATAGTCCCCATGTCGGACTATCCAAAACGATAGTCACCATTTCGGACTATCAAAAACGATAGACCTTATGCCGGACTATCTAAAACGATAGTCAACATGCCGGACTATCCAAAACGATAGTCATCATGCCGGACTATCCAAAACGATAGTCCCATGCCGGACTATCCAAAACGATAGTCCCTGTTCCGGACTATCCAAAACGATAGTCCCCATGCCGGACTATGCAAAATGATAGTCCCCATGCCGGACTATCCAAAACGATAGTCCCCATGCCGGACTATCCAAAACGATAGTCCCAATGCCGGACTATCCAAAACGATGGTCCCCATGTTGGACTATCCAAAACGATAGTCCCCATGCCGGACTATCCAAAACGATAGTCCCCATGCCGGACTATCCAAAACGATAGTCCCCATGCCGGACTATCCAAAACGATAGTCCCATGCCGGACTATCCAAAACGATTGTCCCCGTTCCGGACTATCCAAAACGATAGTCCCCATGCCGGACTATCCAAAACGATAGTCCCAATGCCGGACTATCCAAAACGATAGTCCCCATGCCGGACTATCCAAAACGATAGTCCCAATGCCGGACTATCCAAAAGGATAGTCCCCATGCCGGACTATCCAAAACGATAGTCCCCATGCCGGACTATCCAAAACGATAGTCCCCATAACGGACTATATAAAACGATAGTCCCAAGGCCGGACTATTCAAAACGATAGTCTTCATGTCGGACTATCCAAAACGATAGTCCCCATGCCGGACTATCCAAAACGATCGTCCCAATGACGGAATATCCAAAACGATAGTCCCAATGCCGGACTATCCAAAACGATAGCCCCCCTGCCGGACTATCCAAAACGATAGTCCCCATGTCAGACTATCCAAAACGATTGTCCCCATGCTGGACTATCCAAAACGATAGTCCCCATGCCGTACTATTTAAAACGATAGTCCCCATGACGGACGATCCAAAACGATAGTCAACATGCCGGACTATCCAAAACAATTATCCCCATGCCGGACTATCCAAAACGATAGTCCCCATGCCGGACTATCCAAAACGATAGTCCCCATGCCGGACTATCCAAAACGATAGTCCCCCATGCCGGACTATCCAAAACGATAGTCCCAATGCTGGACTATCCAAAACGATAGTCCTTATGCCGGACTATTAAAAAACGAATAGTCCCTATGCTTGACTATCCAAAACGATAGTCCCCATGCCGGACTATCCAAAAGGATAGTCCCCATGCCGGACTATCCAAAACGATAGTCCCCATGCCGGACTATCCAAAACGATAGTCCCCATGTCGGACTATCCAAAACGATAGTCACCATTTCGGACTATCCAAAACGATAGACCTTATGCAGGACTATCTAAAACGATAGTCAACATGCCGGACTATCCAAAACGATAGTCCTCATGCCGGACTATCCAAAACAATAGTCCCCATGTCGGACTATGCAAAACGATAGTCCCCATGCCGGACTATCCAAAACGATAGTCCCCATTTAGGACTATCCAAAATGATAGTCTTCATGCCGGACTATCCAAAAAGATAGTCACCATGCAGTACTATCCAAAACGATAGTCCCAATGCCGGACTATCCAAAACGATAGTCCCCATGTCGGACTATCCAAAATGATAGTCCCTATGCCGGACTATCCAAAACGATAGTCCCCATGCCGGACTATCCAAAACGATAGTCCCCATGACGGACTATCCAAAACGATAGTCAACTTGCCGGACTTTCTAAAACAATAGTCCCCATGCCGGACTATCCAAAACGATAGTCCCCATGCCGGACTATCCAAAACGATAGTACGTATGCCGGACTATCCAAAACGATAGTCCCCATGCCGGACTATCCAAAACGATAGTCCCCATGCCGGACTATCCAAAACGATAGTCCCCATGTCGGACTATGCAAATCGATTGTCCCCATGCCGGACTATCCAAAACAATAGTCCCCATGCCGGACTATCTAAAACGATAGTCCCCATGCCGGACTATCCAAAACGATAGTCCCTATTTCGGACTATCCAAAACGATAGTCTTCATGCCGGACTATCCAAAACAATAGTCCCCATGCAGGACTATCCAAAACGATAGTCCCAATGCCGGACTATCCAAAACGATAGTCCCCATGTCGGACTATCCAAAATGATAGTCCCCATGCCGGACTATCCAAAACGATAGTCCCCATGCCGGACTATCCAAAACGATAGTCCCCATGCCTGACTATCTAAAACAATAGTCCCCATGCCTGACTATCCAAAACGATAGTCCCCATGCAGGACTATTCAAAACAATAGTCCTTGTGCCTGACTATCCAAAACGATAATCCCAATGCTGGACTATCCAAAACGATAATCCTTATGCCGGACTATCCAAAACGATAGTCCCAATGCCGGACTATCCAAAACGATAGTCCCCATGCCGGACTATCCAAAACGATAGTACTTATGTGTGACTATCTAAAACGATAGTCCCCATGCCGGACTATCCAAAACGATAGTCCCCATGCCAGACTATCTAAAACGATAGTCCCAATGCCGGACTATCCAAAACGATAGTCTTCATGTCGGACTATCCAAAACGATAGTCCCCATGCCGGACTATCCAAAACGATCGTCCCAATGCCGGACTATCCAAAACGATAGTCCCCATGCCGGACTATCCAAAACGATAGTCAACATGCCGGACTATCCAAAACAATTATCCCCATGCCGGACTATCCAAAACGATAGTCCCCATGCCGGACTATCCAAAACGATAGTCCCCATGCCGGACTATCCAAAACGATAGTCCCCATGCCGGACTATCCAAAACGATAGTCCCAATGCTGGACTATCCAAAACGATAGTCCTTATGCCGGACTATTAAAAACGATAGTCCCTATGCTTGACTATCCAAAACGATAGTCCCCATGCCGGACTATCCAAAAGGATAGTCCCCATGCCGGACTATCCAAAACGATAGTCCCCATGCCGGACTATCCAAAACGATAGTCCCCATGTCGGACTATCCAAAACGATAGTCACCATTTCGGACTATCCAAAACGATAGACCTTATGCAGGACTATCTAAAACGATAGTCAACATGCCGGACTATCCAAAACGATAGTCCTCATGCCGGACTATCCAAAACAATAGTCCCCATGTCGGACTATGCAAAACGATAGTCCCCATGCCGGACTATCCAAAACGATAGTCCCCATTTAGGACTATCCAAAATGATAGTCTTCATGCCGGACTATCCAAAAAGATAGTCACCATGCAGTACTATCCAAAACGATAGTCCCAATGCCGGACTATCCAAAACGATAGTCCCCATGTCGGACTATCCAAAATGATAGTCCCTATGCCGGACTATCCAAAACGATAGTCCCCATGCCGGACTATCCAAAACGATAGTCCCCATGACGGACTATCCAAAACGATAGTCAACTTGCCGGACTTTCTAAAACAATAGTCCCCATGCCGGACTATCCAAAACGATAGTCCCCATGCCGGACTATCCAAAACGATAGTACGTATGCCGGACTATCCAAAACGATAGTCCCCATGCCGGACTATCCAAAACGATAGTCCCCATGCCGGACTATCCAAAACGATAGTCCCCATGTCGGACTATGCAAATCGATTGTCCCCATGCCGGACTATCCAAAACAATAGTCCCCATGCCGGACTATCTAAAACGATAGTCCCCATGCCGGACTATCCAAAACGATAGTCCCTATTTCGGACTATCCAAAACGATAGTCTTCATGCCGGACTATCCAAAACAATAGTCCCCATGCAGGACTATCCAAAACGATAGTCCCAATGCCGGACTATCCAAAACGATAGTCCCCATGTCGGACTATCCAAAATGATAGTCCCCATGCCGGACTATCCAAAACGATAGTCCCCATGCCGGACTATCCAAAACGATAGTCCCCATGCCTGACTATCTAAAACAATAGTCCCCATGCCTGACTATCCAAAACGATAGTCCCCATGCAGGACTATTCAAAACAATAGTCCTTGTGCCTGACTATCCAAAACGATAATCCCAATGCTGGACTATCCAAAACGATAATCCTTATGCCGGACTATCCAAAACGATAGTCCCAATGCCGGACTATCCAAAACGATAGTCCCCATGCCGGACTATCCAAAACGATAGTACTTATGTGTGACTATCTAAAACGATAGTCCCCATGCCGGACTATCCAAAACGATAGTCCCCATGCCAGACTATCTAAAACGATAGTCCCAATGCCGGACTATCCAAAACGATAGTCTTCATGTCGGACTATCCAAAACGATAGTCCCCATGCCGGACTATCCAAAACGATCGTCCCAATGCCGGACTATCCAAAACGATAGTCCCCATGCCGGACTATCCAAAACGATAGTTTCCATGCCGGACTATCCAAAACGATAGTTTCCATGCCGGACTATCCAAAACGATAGTCAACATGCCGGACTATCCAAAACGATAGTCCCAATGCCGGACTATCCAAAACGATAGTCCCAATGCCAAACTATCCAAAACGATAGTCCCCATGTCCGACTATCCAAGACGATAGTCCCGTAGCCGGACTATCCAAAACGATAGTCCTCCCGCCGGACTATTCAAAACGATAGTCCCCATGCCGGACAATCCAAAACGATAATCCCCATGTCGGACTATCCAAAACGATGGTCCCTATGCCGGACTATCCAAAACAATAGTCCTCATGTCGGACTATCCAAAACGATAGTCCCCATGCCGGACTATCCAAAACGATAGTCCCCATGCCGGACTATCCAAAACGATAGTCCCCATGCCGGACTATCCAAAACGATAGTCCCCATGCCGGACTATCCAAAACGATAGTCCCCATGCCGGACTATCCAAAACGATAGTCCCCATGCCGGACTATCCAAAACGATAGTCCCCATGCCGGACTATCCAAAACGATAGTCCCCATGCCGGACTATCAAAAACGATAGTCCCAATGCCGGACTATCCAAAACGATAGTCCCAATGCCGGACTAACCAAAACGATAGTCCCCATGCCGGACTATCCAAAACGATAGTCCCAATGCCGGACTATCCAAAACGATAGTCCCCATGCCGGACTATCCGAAACGATAGTCCCCATGCCGGACTATATAAAACGATAGTCCCAATGCTGGACTATCCAAAACGATAGTCCCCATGCCGGACTATCCAAAACGGTAGTCCCCATGCCGGACTATCCAAAACGATTGTCCCCATGCCGGACTATCCAAAACGATTGTCCCCATGCCGGACTATCCAAAACGATAGTCCCCATGCCGGACTATCCAAAACGATAGTCCCCATGCCGGACTATCCAAAACGATAATCCACATGCCGGACTATCCAAAACGATAGTCCCCATGCCGGACTATCCAAAACGATAGTCCCCATGCCGGACTATCCAAAACAATAGTCCCCACGCCGCACTATCCAAAACGATAGTCCCCATGCCAGACTATCCAAAACGATAGTACTTATGCCGGACTATCCAAAACGATAGTCCCCATGCCGGACTACCTAAAACGATAGTCCCCATGCCGGACTATCCAAAACGATAGTCCCCATGTCGGACTATGCAAAATGATAGTCCCTATGCCGGACTATCCAAAACGATAGTCCCCATGCCGGACTATCCAAAACGATAGTCCCCATGCCGGACTATCCAAAACGATAGTCCCCATGCCGGACTATCCAAAACGATAGTCCCCATGCCGGACTATCCAAAACGATAGTCCCCATGTCGGACTATGCAAAACGATAGTCCCCATGCCGGACTATCCAAAACGGTAGTCCACATGCCGGACTATCCAAAACGATAGTCCCCATGCCGGACTATCCAAAACGATAGTCCCCATGCCGGACTATCCAAAATGATAGTCTTCATGCCGGACTATGCAAAAAGATAGTCACCATGCAGTACTATCCAAAACGATAGTCCCAATGCTGGACTATCCAAAACGATAGTCCCCATGTCGGACTATCCAAAATGATAGTCCCCATGCCGGACTATCCAAAACGATAGTCCCCATGCCGGACTATCCAAAATGATAGTCCCCATGAAGGACTATCCAAAACGATAGTCAACATGTCAATCAAAACGATATTCCTTATGCCGGACTATTAAAAACGATAGTCCCTATGCTTGACTATCTAAAACTATAGTCCCCATGCCTGACTATCCAAAAGGATAGTCCTAATGCCGGACTATCCAAAACGATAGTCCCCATGCCGGACTATCCAAAACGATAGTCCCCATGCCGGACTATCCAAAACGATAGTCCCCATGCCGGACTATCCAAAACGATAGTCCCCATGCCGGATTATCCAAAATGATAGTCCCCACGCCGGACTATCCAAAACGATAGTCCCCATGCCGGACTATCCAAAACGATAGTCCCCCATGTTGGACTATCCAAAACGATAGTCCCCATGTTGGACTATCCAAAACGATAGTCCCCATGCCGGACTATCCAAAACGATAGTCCCCATGCCGGACTATCCAAAACGATAGTCCCCATGCCGGACTATCCAAAACGATAGTCCCATGCCGGACTATCCAAAACGATAGTCCCCGTTCCGGACTATCCAAAACGATAGTCCCCATTCCGGACTATCCAAAACGATAGTCCCCATGCCGGACTATCCAAAACGATAGTCCCCATGCTGAGTATCCAAAACGATAGTCCCCATGTTGGACTATCCAAAACGATAGTCCCCATGCCGGACTATCCAAAAAGATAGTCCCCATGCCGGACTATCCAAAACGATAGTCCCAATGCCGGACTATCCAAAACGATAGTCCCCATGTTGGACTATCCAAAACGATAGTCCCCATGCCGGACTATCCAAAACGATAGTCCCCATGCCGGACTATCCAAAACGATAGTCCCCATGCCGGACTATCCAAAACGATAGTCCCAATGCCGGACTATCTAAAACGATAGTCCCCATGCCGGACTATCCGAAACGATAGTCCCCATGCCGGACTATATAAAACGATAGTCCCAATGCCGGACTATCCAAAACGGTAGTCCCCATACCGGACTATCCAAAACGATTGTCCCCATGCCGGACTATCCAAAACGATTGTCCCCATGCCGGACTATCCAAAACGATAGTCCCCATGGCGGACTATCCAAAACGATAGTCCCCATGCCGGACTATCCAAAACGATAATCCACATGCCGGACTATCCAAAACGATAGTCCCCATGCCGGACTATCCAAAACGATAGTCCCCATGCCGGACTATCCAAAACGATAGTCCCCATGCCGGACTATTCTAAACGATAGTCAACATGCCGGACTATCCAAAACAATAGTCCCCATGCCGGACTATCCAAAACGATAGTCCCCATGCCGGACTATCCAAAACGATAGTACTTATGCCGGACTATCCAAAACGATAGTCCCCATGCCGGACTATCCAAAACGATAGTCCCCATGCCAGACTATCCAAAACGATAGTCCCCATGTAGGACTATGCAAAACGATAGTCCCCATGCCGGACTATCCAAAACGATAGCCCCCAGGCCGGACTATCCAAAACGATAGTCCCCATGCCGGATTATCCAAAACGATAGGCCCCATTTAGGACTATTTAAAATGATAGTCTTCATGCCGGACTATCCAAAAAGATAGTCACCATGCAGGACTATCCAAAACGATAGTCCCAATGCCGGACTATCCAAAACGATAGTCCCCATTTCGGACTATCCAAAATGATAGTCCCAATGCCGGACTATCCAAAACGATAGTCCCCATGCCGGACTATCCAAAACGATAGTCCCCATGCCTGACTATCCAAAACGATAGTCCCCATGCCTGACTATCCAAAACGATAGTCCCCATGCAGGACTATCCAAAACAATAGTCCTTGTGCCTGACTATCCAAAACGATAGTCCCAATGCTGGACTATCCAAAACGATAGTCCTTATGCCGGACTATCCAAAACGATAGTAGCAATGCCGGACTATCCAAAACAATAGTCCCCATGCCGGACTATCCAAAACGATAGTACTCATGCCGGACTATCTAAAACGATAGTCCCCATTCCGGACTATCCAAAACGATAGTCCCCATGCCGGACTATCTAAAACGATAGTCCCAATGCCGGACTATCCAAAACGATAGTCTTCATGTCGGACTATCCAAAACGATAGTCCCCATGCCGGACTATCCAAAACGATCGTCCCAATGCCGGACTATCCAAAACGATAGTCCCCATGCCGGACTATCCAAAACGATAGTTTCCATGCCGGACTATCCAAAACGATAGTCAACATGCCGAACTATCCAAAACGATAGTCCCCATGCCGGACTATCCAAAACGATAGTCCCCATGCCGGACTATCCAAAACGATAGTCCCCATGCCGGATTATCCAAAATGATAGTCCCCACGCCGGACTATCCAAAACGATAGTCCCCATGCCGGACTATCCAAAACGATAGTCCCCATTTCGGACTATCCAAAATGATAGTCCCAATGCCGGACTATCCAAAACGATAGTCCCCATGCCGGACTATCCAAAACGATAGTCCCCATGCCTGACTATCCAAAACGATAGTCCCCATGCCTGACTATCCAAAACGATAGTCCCCATGCAGGACTATCCAAAACAATAGTCCTTGTGCCTGACTATCCAAAACGATAGTCCCAATGCTGGACTATCCAAAACGATAGTCCTTATGCCGGACTATCCAAAACGATAGTAGCAATGCCGGACTATCCAAAACAATAGTCCCCATGCCGGACTATCCAAAACGATAGTACTCATGCCGGACTATCTAAAACGATAGTCCCCATTCCGGACTATCCAAAACGATAGTCCCCATGCCGGACTATCCAAAATGATAGTCCCCATGAAGGACTATCCAAAACGATAGTCAACATGTCAATCAAAACGATAGTCCTTATGCCGGACTATTAAAAACGATAGTCCCTATGCTTGACTATCTAAAACTATAGTCCCCATGCCTGACTATCCAAAAGGATAGTCCTAATGCCGGACTATCCAAAACGATAGTCCCCATGCCGGACTATCCAAAACGATAGTCCCCATGCCGGACTATCCAAAACGATAGTCCCCATGCCGGACTATCCAAAACGATAGTCCCCATGCCGGATTATCCAAAATGATAGTCCCCACGCCGGACTATCCAAAACGATAGTCCCCATGCCGGACTATCCAAAACGATAGTCCCCATGTTGGACTATCCAAAACGATAGTCCCCATGTTGGACTATCCAAAACGATAGTCCCCATGCCGGACTATCCAAAACGATAGTCCCCATGCCGGACTATCCAAAACGATAGTCCCCATGCCGGACTATCCAAAACGATAGTCCCATGCCGGACTATCCAAAACGATAGTCCCCGTTCCGGACTATCCAAAACGATAGTCCCCATTCCGGACTATCCAAAACGATAGTCCCCATGCCGGACTATCCAAAACGATAGTCCCCATGCTGAGTATCCAAAACGATAGTCCCCATGTTGGACTATCCAAAACGATAGTCCCCATGCCGGACTATCCAAAAAGATAGTCCCCATGCCGGACTATCCAAAACGATAGTCCCAATGCCGGACTATCCAAAACGATAGTCCCAATGCCGGACTATCCAAAACGATAGTCCCCATGTTGGACTATCCAAAACGATAGTCCCCATGCCGGACTATCCAAAACGATAGTCCCCATGCCGGACTATCCAAAACGATAGTCCCCATGCCGGACTATCCAAAACGATAGTCCCAATGCCGGACTATCTAAAACGATAGTCCCCATGCCGGACTATCCGAAACGATAGTCCCCATGCCGGACTATATAAAACGATAGTCCCAATGCCGGACTATCCAAAACGGTAGTCCCCATACCGGACTATCCAAAACGATTGTCCCCATGCCGGACTATCCAAAACGATTGTCCCCATGCCGGACTATCCAAAACGATAGTCCCCATGGCGGACTATCCAAAACGATAGTCCCCATGCCGGACTATCCAAAACGATAATCCACATGCCGGACTATCCAAAACGATAGTCCCCATGCCGGACTATCCAAAACGATAGTCCCCATGCCGGACTATCCAAAACGATAGTCCCCATGCCGGACTATCCTAAACGATAGTCAACATGCCGGACTATCCAAAACAATAGTCCCCATGCCGGACTATCCAAAACGATAGTCCCCATGCCGGACTATCCAAAACGATAGTACTTATGCCGGACTATCCAAAACGATAGTCCCCATGCCGGACTATCCAAAACGATAGTCCCCATGCCAGACTATCCAAAACGATAGTCCCCATGTAGGACTATGCAAAACGATAGTCCCCATGCCGGACTATCCAAAACGATAGCCCCCAGGCCGGACTATCCAAAACGATAGTCCCCATGCCGGATTATCCAAAACGATAGGCCCCATTTAGGACTATTTAAAATGATAGTCTTCATGCCGGACTATCCAAAAAGATAGTCACCATGCAGGACTATCCAAAACGATAGTCCCAATGCCGGACTATCCAAAACGATAGTCCCCATTTCGGACTATCCAAAATGATAGTCCCAATGCCGGACTATCCAAAACGATAGTCCCCATGCCGGACTATCCAAAACGATAGTCCCCATGCCTGACTATCCAAAACGATAGTCCCCATGCCTGACTATCCAAAACGATAGTCCCCATGCCTGACTATCCAAAACGATAGTCCTTGTGCCTGACTATCCAAAACGATAGTCCCAATGCTGGACTATCCAAAACGATAGTCCTTATGCCGGACTATCCAAAACGATAGTAGCAATGCCGGACTATCCAAAACAATAGTCCCCATGCCGGACTATCCAAAACGATAGTACTCATGCCGGACTATCTAAAACGATAGTCCCCATTCCGGACTATCCAAAACGATAGTCCCCATGCCGGACTATCTAAAACGATAGTCCCAATGCCGGACTATCCAAAACGATAGTCTTCATGTCGGACTATCCAAAACGATAGTCCCCATGCCGGACTATCCAAAACGATCGTCCCAATGCCGGACTATCCAAAACGATAGTCCCCATGCCGGACTATCCAAAACGATAGTTTCCATGCCGGACTATCCAAAACGATAGTCAACATGCCGAACTATCCAAAACGATAGTCCCAATGCCGGACTATCCAAAACGATAGTCCCAATGCCGGACTATCCAAAACGATAGTCCCGTAGCCAGACTATCCAAAACGATAGTCCTCCCGCCGGACTACCCAAAACGATAGTCCCCATGCCGGACAATCCAAAACGATAGTCCCCATGTCGGACTATCCAAAACGATGGTCCCTATGCCGGACTATCCAAAACAATAGTCCTCATGTCGGACTATCCAAAACGATAGTCCCCATGCCGGACTATCCAAGACGATAGTCCCCATGCAGGACTATCCAAAACGATAGTCCCCATGCCGGACTATCCAAAACGATAGTCCCAATGCTGGACTATCCAAAACGATAGTCCTTATGCCGGACTATTAAAAACGATAGTCCCTATGCTTGACTATCCAAAACTATAGTCCCCATGCCGGACTATCCAAAAGGATAGTCCCCATGCCGGACTATCCAAAACGATAGTCCTCATGCCGGACTATCCAAAACGATAGTCCCCATGCAGGACTATCCAAAACGATAGTCCCCAATCCGGACTATCCAAAATGATAGTCCCCACGCCGGACTATCTAAAACGATAGTCCCCATGCCGGACTATCCAAAACGATAGTCCCAATGCCGGACTACCCAAAACGATAGTCCCCATGTTGGACTATCCAAAACGATAGTCCCAATGCTGGACTATCCAAAACGATAGTCCTTATGCCGGACTATTAAAAACGATAGTCCCTATGCTTGACTATCCAAAACTATAGTCCCCATGCCGGACTATCCAAAAGGATAGTCCCCATGCCGGACTATCCAAAACGATAGTCCCCATGCCGGACTATCCAAAAAGATAGTCCTCATGCCGGACTATCCAAAACGATAGTCCCCATGCCGGACTATCCAAAACGATAGTCCCCATGCCGGACTATCCAAAATGATAGTCCCCACGCCGGACTATCTAAAACGATAGTCCCCATGCCGGACTATCCAAAACGATAGTCCCAATGCCGGACTACCCAAAACGATAGTCCCCATGTTGGACTATCCAAAACGATAGTCCCCATGCCGGACTATCCAAAACGATAGTCCCCATGCCGGACTATATAAAACGATAGTCCCAATGCTGGACTATCCAAAACGATAGTCCCCATGCCGGACTATCCAAAACGGTAGTCCCCATGCCGGACTATCCAAAACGATTGTCCCCATGCCGGACTATCCAAAACGATTGTCCCCATGCCGGACTATCCAAAACGATAGTCCCCATGCCGGACTATCCAAAACGATAGTCCCCATGCCGGACTATCCAAAACGATAATCCACATGCCGGACTATCCAAAACGATAGTCCCCATGCCGGACTATCCAAAACGATAGTCCCCATGCCAGACTATCCAAAACAATAGTCCCCATGCCGCACTATCCAAAACGATAGTCCCCATGCCAGACTATCCAAAACGATAGTACTTATGCCGGACTATCCAAAACGATAGTCCCCATGCCGGACTACCCAAAACGATAGTCCCTATGCCGGACAATCCAAAACGATAGTCCCCATGTCGGACTATGCAAAATGATAGTCCCTATGCCGGACTATCCAAAACGATAGTCCCCATGCCGGACTATCCAAAACGATAGTCCCCATGCTGGACTATCCAAAACGATAGTCCCCATGTCGGACTATGCAAAACGATAGTCCCCATGCCGGACTATCCAAAACGATAGTCCACATGCCGGACTATTCAAAACGATTGTCCCCATGCCGGACTATCCAAAACGATAGTCCCCATGCCGGACTATCCAAAATGATAGTCTTCATGCCGGACTATCCAAAAAGATAGTCACCATGCAGTACTATCCAAAACGATAGTCCCAATGCTGGACTATCCAAAACGATAGTCCCCATGTCGGACTATCCAAAACGATAGTCCACATGCCGGACTATCCAAAACGATAGTCCCCACGCCGGACTATCCAAAACGATAGTCCCCATGCCGGACTATCCAAAACGATGACCCCATGTTGGACTATCCAAAACGATAGTCCCCATGTTGGACTATCCAAAACGATAGTCCCCATGCCGGACTATCCAAAACGATAGTCCCCATGCCGGACTATCCAAAACGATAGTCCCCATGCCGGACTATCCAAAACGATAGTCCCCATGCCGGACTATCCAAAACGATAGTCCCCATGCCGGACTATCCAAAACGATAGTCCCATGCCGGACTATCCAAAACGATAGTCCCCGTTCCGGACTATCCAAAACGATAGTCCCCATGCCGGACTATCCAAAACGATAGTCCCCATGCCGGACTATCCAAAACGATAGTCCCCATGCTGAGTATCCAAAACGATAGTCCCCATGTTGGACTATCCAAAACGATAGTCCCCATGCCGGACTATCCAAAAAGATAGTCCCCATGCCGGACTATCCAAAACGATAGTCCCCATGCCGGACTATCCAAAACGATAGTCCCCATGCCGGACTATCCAAAACGATAGTCCCAATGCCGGAATATCCAAAACGATAGTCCCCATGTTGGACTATCCAAAACGATAGTCCCATGCCGGACTATCCAAAACGATAGTCCCCGTTCCGGACTATCCAAAACGATAGTCCCCATGCCGGACTATCCAAAACGATAGTCCCCATGCCGGACTATCCAAAACGATAGTCCCAATGCCGGACTATCCAAAACGATAGTCCCCATGTTGGACTATCCAAAACGATAGTCCCCATGCCGGACTATCCAAAACGATAGTCCCCATGCCGGACTATCCAAAACGATAGTCCCCATGCCGGACTATCCAAAACGATAGTCCCAATGCCGGACTATCTAAAACGATAGTCCCCATGCCGGACTATCCGAAACGATAGTCCCCATGCCGGACTATATAAAACGATAGTCCCAATGCCGGACTATCCAAAACGATAGTCCCCATGCCGGACTATCCAAAACGGTAGTCCCCATACCGGACTATCCAAAACGATTGTCCCCATGCCGGACTATCCAAAACGATTGTCCCCATGCCGGACTATCCAAAACGATAGTCCCCATGCCGGACTATCCAAAACGATAGTCCCCATGCCGGACTATCCAAAACGATAGTCCCATGCCGGACTATCCAAAACGATAGTCCCCGTTCCGGACTATCCAAAACGATAGTCCCCATGCCGGACTATCCAAAACGATAGTCCCCATGCCAGACTATCCAAAACGATAGTCCCCATGCTGAGTATCCAAAACGATAGTCCCCATGCCGGACTATCCAAAACGATAGTCCCATGCCGGACTATCCAAAACGATAGTCCCCGTTCCGGACTATCCAAAACGATAGTCCCCATGCCGGACTATCCAAAACGATAGTCCCCATGCCGGACTATCCAAAACGATAGTCCCAATGCCGGACTATCCAAAACGATAGTCCCCATGTTGGACTATCCAAAACGATAGTCCCCATGCCGGACTATCCAAAACGATAGTCCCCATGCCGGACTATCCAAAACGATAGTCCCCATGCCGGACTATCCAAAACGATAGTCCCCAGGTCGGACTATCCAAAACGATAGTCCCCATGCCGGATTATCCAAAACGATAGGCCCCATTTAGGACTATTTAAAATGATAGTCTTCATGCCGGACTATCCAAAAAGATAGTCACCATGCAGGACTATCCAAAACGATAGTCCCAATGCCGGACTATCCAAAACGATAGTCCCCATTTCGGACTATCCAAAATGATAGTCCCAATGCCGGACTATCCAAAACGATAGTCCCCATGCCGGACTATCCAAAACGATAGTCCCCATGCCTGACTATCCAAAACGATAGTCCCCATGCCTGACTATCCAAAACGATAGTCCCCATGCAGGACTATCCAAAACAATAGTCCTTGTGCCTGACTATCCAAAACGATAGTCCCAATGCTGGACTATCCAAAACGATAGTCCTTATGCCGGACTATCCAAAACGATAGTAGCAATGCCGGACTATCCAAAACAATAGTCCCCATGCCGGACTATCCAAAACGATAGTACTCATGCCGGACTATCTAAAACGATAGTCCCCATTCCGGACTATCCAAAACGATAGTCCCCATGCCGGACTATCTAAAACGATAGTCCCAATGCCGGACTATCCAAAACGATAGTCTTCATGTCGGACTATCCAAAACGATAGTCCCCATGCCGGACTATCCAAAACGATCGTCCCAATGCCGGACTATCCAAAACGATAGTCCCCATGCCGGACTATCCAAAACGATAGTTTCCATGCCGGACTATCCAAAACGATAGTCAACATGCCGAACTATCCAAAACGATAGTCCCAATGCCGGACTATCCAAAACGATAGTCCCAATGCCGGACTATCCAAAACGATAGTCCCGTAGCCAGACTATCCAAAACGATAGTCCTCCCGCCGGACTACCCAAAACGATAGTCCCCATGCCGGACAATCCAAAACGATAGTCCCCATGTCGGACTATCCAAAACGATGGTCCCTATGCCGGACTATCCAAAACAATAGTCCTCATGTCGGACTATCCAAAACGATAGTCCCCATGCCGGACTATCCAAGACGATAGTCCCCATGCAGGACTATCCAAAACGATAGTCCCCATGCCGGACTATCCAAAACGATAGTCCCAATGCTGGACTATCCAAAACGATAGTCCTTATGCCGGACTATTAAAAACGATAGTCCCTATGCTTGACTATCCAAAACTATAGTCCCCATGCCGGACTATCCAAAACGATAGTCCCCATGCCGGACTATCCAAAACGATAGTCCTCATGCCGGACTATCCAAAACGATAGTCCCCATGCAGGACTATCCAAAACGATAGTCCCCAATCCGGACTATCCAAAATGATAGTCCCCACGCCGGACTATCTAAAACGATAGTCCCCATGCCAGACTATCCAAAACGATAGTCCCAATGCCGGACTACCCAAAACGATAGTCCCCATGTTGGACTATCCAAAACGATATTCCCAATGCTGGACTATCCAAAACGATAGTCCTTATGCCGGACTATTAAAAACGATAGTCCCTATGCTTGACTATCCAAAACTATAGTCCCCATGCCGGACTATCCAAAAGGATAGTCCCCATGCCGGACTATCCAAAACGATAGTCCCCATGCCGGACTATCCAAAAAGATAGTCCTCATGCCGGACTATCCAAAACGATAGTCCCCATGCCGGACTATCCAAAACGATAGTCCCCATGCCGGACTATCCAAAATGATAGTCCCCACGCCGGACTATCTAAAACGATAGTCCCCATGCCGGACTATCCAAAACGATAGTCCCAATGCCGGACTACCCAAAACGATAGTCCCCATGTTGGACTATCCAAAACGATAGTCCCCATGCCGGACTATCCAAAACGATAGTCCCCATGCCGGACTATATAAAACGATAGTCCCAATGCTGGACTATCCAAAACGATAGTCCCCATGCCGGACTATCCAAAACGGTAGTCCCCATGCCGGACTATCCAAAACGATTGTCCCCATGCCGGACTATCCAAAACGATTGTCCCCATGCCGGACTATCCAAAACGATAGTCCCCATGCCGGACTATCCAAAACGATAGTCCCCATGCCGGACTATCCAAAACGATAATCCACATGCCGGACTATCCAAAACGATAGTCCCCATGCCGGACTATCCAAAACGATAGTCCCCATGCCAGACTATCCAAAACAATAGTCCCCATGCCGCACTATCCAAAACGATAGTCCCCATGCCAGACTATCCAAAACGATAGTACTTATGCCGGACTATCCAAAACGATAGTCCCCATGCCGGACTACCCAAAACGATAGTCCCTATGCCGGACAATCCAAAACGATAGTCCCCATGTCGGACTATGCAAAATGATAGTCCCTATGCCGGACTATCCAAAACGATAGTCCCCATGCCGGACTATCCAAAACGATAGTCCCCATGCTGGACTATCCAAAACGATAGTCCCCATGTCGGACTATGCAAAACGATAGTCCCCATGCCGGACTATCCAAAACGATAGTCCACATGCCGGACTATCCAAAACGATTGTCCCCATGCCGGACTATCTAAAACGATAGTCCCCATGCCGGACTATCCAAAATGATAGTCTTCATGCCGGACTATCCAAAAAGATAGTCACCATGCAGTACTATCCAAAACGATAGTCCCAATGCTGGACTATCCAAAACGATAGTCCCCATGTCGGACTATCCAAAACGATAGTCCACATGCCGGACTATCCAAAACGATAGTCCCCACGCCGGACTATCCAAAACGATAGTCCCCATGCCGGACTATCCAAAACGATGACCCCATGTTGGACTATCCAAAACGATAGTCCCCATGTTGGACTATCCAAAACGATAGTCCCCATGCCGGACTATCCAAAACGATAGTCCCCATGCCGGACTATCCAAAACGATAGTCCCCATGCCGGACTATCCAAAACGATAGTCCCCATGCCGGACTATCCAAAACGATAGTCCCATGCCGGACTATCCAAAACGATAGTCCCCGTTCCGGACTATCCAAAACGATAGTCCCCATGCCGGACTATCCAAAACGATAGTCCCCATGCCGGACTATCCAAAACGATAGTCCCCATGCTGAGTATCCAAAACGATAGTCCCCATGTTGGACTATCCAAAACGATAGTCCCCATGCCGGACTATCCAAAAAGATAGTCCCCATGCCGGACTATCCAAAACGATAGTCCCCATGCCGGACTATCCAAAACGATAGTCCCCATGCCGGACTATCCAAAACGATAGTCCCAATGCCGGACTTTCCAAAACGATAGTCCCCATGTTGGACTATCCAAAACGATAGTCCCATGCCGGACTATCCAAAACGATAGTCCCCGTTCCGGACTATCCAAAACGATAGTCCCCATGCCGGACTATCCAAAACGATAGTCCCCATGCCGGACTATCCAAAACGATAGTCCCAATGCCGGACTATCCAAAACGATAGTCCCCATGTTGGACTATCCAAAACGATAGTCCCCATGCCGGACTATCCAAAACGATAGTCCCCATGCCGGACTATCCAAAACGATAGTCCCCATGCCGGACTATCCAAAACGATAGTCCCAATGCCGGACTATCTAAAACGATAGTCCCCATGCCGGACTATCCGAAACGATAGTCCCCATGCCGGACTATATAAAACGATAGTCCCAATGCCGGACTATCCAAAACGATAGTCCCCATGCCGGACTATCCAAAACGGTAGTCCCCATACCGGACTATCCAAAACGATTGTCCCCATGCCGGACTATCCAAAACGATTGTCCCCATGCCGGACTATCCAAAACGATAGTCCCCATGCCGGACTATCCAAAACGATAGTCCCCATGCCGGACTATCCAAAACGATAGTCCCATGCCGGACTATCCAAAACGATAGTCCCCGTTCCGGACTATCCAAAACGATAGTCCCCATGCCGGACTATCCAAAACGATAGTCCCCATGCCAGACTATCCAAAACGATAGTCCCCATGCTGAGTATCCAAAACGATAGTCCCCATGCCGGACTATCCAAAACGATAGTCCCATGCCGGACTATCCAAAACGATAGTCCCCGTTCCGGACTATCCAAAACGATAGTCCCCATGCCGGACTATCCAAAACGATAGTCCCCATGCCGGACTATCCAAAACGATAGTCCCAATGCCGGACTATCCAAAACGATAGTCCCCATGTTGGACTATCCAAAACGATAGTCCCCATGCCGGACTATCCAAAACGATAGTCCCCATGCCGGACTATCCAAAACGATAGTCCCCATGCCGGACTATCCAAAACGATAGTCCCAATGCCGGACTATCTAAAACGATAGTCCCCATGCCGGACTATCCGAAACGATAGTCCCCATGCCGGACTATATAAAACGATAGTCCCAATGCCGGACTATCCAAAACGATAGTCCCCATGCCGGACTATCCAAAACGGTAGTCCCCATACCGGACTATCCAAAACGATTGTCCCCATGCCGGACTATCCAAAACGATTGTCCCCATGCCGGACTATCCAAAACGATAGTCCCCATGTTGGACTATCCAAAACGATAGTCCCCATGCCGGACTATCCAAAACGATAGTCCCCATGCCGGACTATCCAAAACGATTGTCCCCATGCCGGACTATCCAAAACGATTGTCCCCATGCCGGACTATCCAAAACGATAGTCCCCATGCCGGACTATCCAAAACGATAGTCCCCATGCCGGACTATCCAAAACGATAGTCCCCATGCCGGACTATCCAAAACGATAGTCCCCATGCCGGACTATCCAAAACGATAGTCCCCATGCCGGACTATCCTAAACGATAGTCAACATGCCGGACTATCCAAAACAATAGTCCCCATGCCGGACTATCCAAAACGATAGTCCCCATGCCGGACTATCCAAAACGATAGTACTTATGCCGGACTATCCAAAACGATAGTCCCCATGCCGGACTATCCAAAACGATAGTCCCCATGCCAGACTATCCAAAACGATAGTCCCCATGTCGGACTATGCAACACGATAGTCCCCATGCCGGACTATCCAAAACGATAGTCCCCATGCCGGACTATCCAAAACGATAGTCCCCATGCCGGATTATCCAAAACGATAGTCCCCATTTAGGACTATTTAAAATGATAGTCTTCATGCCGGACTATCCAAAAAGATAGTCACCATGCAGGACTATCCAAAACGATAGTCCCAAAGCCGGACTATCCAAAACGATAGTCCCCATTTCGGACTATCCAAAATGATAGTCCCCATGCCGGACTATCCAAAACGATAGTCCCCATGCCTGACTATCCAAAACGATAGTCCCCATGCAGGACTATCCAAAACAATAGTCCTTGTGCCTGACTATCCAAAACGATAGTCCCAATGCTGGACTATCCAAAACGATAGTCCTTATGCCGGACTATCCAAAACGATAGTAGCAATGCCGGACTATCCAAAACAATAGTCCCCATGCCGGACTATCCAAAACGATAGTACTCATGCCGGACTATCTAAAACGATAGTCCCCATGCCGGACTATCCAAAACGATAGTCCCCATTTCGGACTATCCAAAATGATAGTCCCCATGCCTGACTATCCAAAACGATAGTCCCCATGCCTGACTATCCAAAACGATAGTCCCCATGCAGGACTATCCAAAACAATAGTCCTTGTGCCTGACTATCCAAAACGATAGTCCCAATGCTGGACTATCCAAAACGATAGTCCTTATGCCGGACTATCCAAAACGATAGTAGCAATGCCGGACTATCCAAAACAATAGTCCCCATGCCGGACTATCCAAAACGATAGTACTCATGCCGGACTATCTAAAACGATAGTCCCCATGCCGGACTATCCAAAACGATAGTCCCCATGCCGGACTATCTAAAACGATAGTCCCAATGCCGGACTATCCAAAACGATAGTCTTCATGTCGGACTATCCAAAACGATAGTCCCCATGCCGGACTATCCAAAACGATCGTCCCAATGCCGGACTATCCAAAACGATAGTCCCCATGCCGGACTATCCAAAACGATAGTTTCCATGCCGGACTATCCAAAACGATAGTCCCAATGCCGGACTATCCAAAACGATAGTCCCAATGCCGGACTATCCAAAACGATAGTCCCCATGTCGGACTATCCAAAACGATAGTCCCGTAACCAGACTATCCAAAACGATAGTCCTCCCGCCGGACTACCCAAAACGATAGTCCCCATGCCGGACAATCCAAAACGATAGTCCCCATGTCGGACTATCCAAAACGATGGTCCCTATGCCGGACTATCCAAAACAATAGTCCTCATGTCGGACTATCCAAAACGATAGTCCCCATGCCGGACTATCCAAAACGATAGTCCCCATGCAGGACTATCCAAAACGATAGTCCCCATGCCGGACTATCCAAAACGATAGTCCTTATGCCGGACTATCCAAAACGATAGTCCCAATGCTGGACTATCCAAAACGATAGTCCTTATGCCGGACTATTAAAAACGATAGTCCCTATGCTTGACTATCCAAAACTATAGTCCCCATGCCGGACTATCCAAAAGGATAGTCCCCATGCCGGACTATCCAAAACGATAGTCCTCATGCCGGACTATCCAAAACGATAGTCCTCATGCCGGACTATCCAAAACGATAGTCCCCATGCCGGACTATCCAAAACGATAGTCCCCATGCCGGACTATCCAAAATGATAGTCCCCACGCCGGACTATTTAAAACGATAGTCCCCATGCCGGACTATCCAAAACGATAGTCCCAATGCCGGACTACCCAAAACGATAGTCCCCATGTTGGACTATCCAAAACGATAGTCCCCATGCCGGACTATCCAAAACGATAGCCTCCGTTCCGGCCTATCCAAAACGATAGTCCCCATGCCGGACTATCCAAAACGATAGTCCCCATGCCGGACTATCCAAAACGATAGTCCCCATGCTGACTATCCAAAACGATAGTCCCCATGCCGGACTATCCAAAAAGATAGTCCCCATGCCGGACTATCCAAAACGATAGTCCCAATGCCGGACTATCCAAAACGATAGTCCCCATGTTGGACTATCCAAAACGATAGTCCCCATGCCGGACTATCCAAAACGATAAACCCCATGCCGGACTATCCAAAACGATAGTCCCCATGCTGGACTATCCAAAACGATAGTCCCAATGCCGGACTATCCAAAACGATAGTCCCCATGCCGGACTATCCAAAACGGTAGTCCCCATGCCGGACTATATAAAACGATAGTCCCAATGCCGGACTATCCAAAACGATAGTCCCCATGCCGGACTATCCAAAACGGTAGTCCCCATACCGGACTATCCAAAACGATTGTCCCCATGCCGGACTATCCAAAACGATTGTCCCCATGCCGGACTATCCAAAACGATAGTCCCCATGCCGGACTATCCAAAACGCAAGTCCCCAAGCCGGACTATCCAAAACGATAATCCACATGCCGGACTATACAAAACGATAGTCCCCATGCCGGACTATCCAAAACGATAGTCCCCATGCCGGACTATCCAAAACGATAGTCCCCATGCCGGACTATCCTAAACGATAGTCAACATGCCGGACTATCCAAAACAATAGTCCCCATGCCGGACTATCCAAAACGATAGTCCCCATGCCGGACTATCCAAAACGATAGTACTTATGCCGGACTATCCAAAACGATAGTCCTAATGCCGGACTATCCAAAACGATAGTCCCCATGCCAGACTATCCAAAACGATAGTCCCCATGTCGGACTATGCAAAACGATAGTCCCCATGCCGGACTATCCAAAAGGATAGTCCCCATGCCGGACTATCCAAAACGATAGTCCCCATGCCGGATTATTAAAAAAGATAGTCTCCATGCTGGACTATCCAAAACGATAGTCCCCATGCCGGACTATCCAAAACGATAGTCCCCATGCCGGACTGTCCAAAACGATAGTCCCAATGCCGGACTACCCAAAACGATAGTCCCTATGTTGGACTATCCAAAACGATAGTCCCCATGCCGGACTATCCAAAACGATAGCCTCCGTTCCGGCCTATCCAAAACGATAGTCCCCATGCCGGACTATCCAAAACGATAGTCCCCATGCCGGACTATCCAAAACGATAGTCCCCATGCTGACTATCCAAAACGATAGTCCCCATGCCGGACTATCCAAAAAGATACTCCCCATGCCGGACTATCCAAAACGATAGTCCCAATGCCGGACTATCCAAAACGATAGTCCCCATGTTGGACTATCCAAAACGATAGTCCCCATTTCGGACTATCCAAAATGATAGTCCCCATGCCGGACTATCCAAAACGATAGTCCCCATGCCGGACTATCCAAAACGATAGTCCCCATGCCTGACTATCCAAAACGATAGTCCCCATGCCGGACTATCCAAAACGGTAGTCCCCATGCCGGACTATATAAAACGATAGTCCCAATGCCGGACTATCCAAAACGATAGTCCCCATGCCGGACTATCCAAAACGGTAGTCCCCATACCGGACTATCCAAAACGATTGTCCCCATGCCGGACTATCCAAAACGATTGTCCCCATGCCGGACTATCCAAAACGATAGTCCCCATGCCTGACTATCCAAAACGATAGTCCCCATGCCGGACTATCCAAAACGCAAGTCCCCAAGCCGGACTATCCAAAACGATAATCCACATGCCGGACTATCCAAAACGGTAGTCCCCATTTCGGACTATCCAAAATGATAGTCCCCATGCCGGACTATCCAAAACGATAGTCCCCATGCCGGACTATCCAAAACGATAGTCCCCATGCCTGACTATCCAAAACGATAGTCCCCATGCCGGACTATCCAAAACGCAAGTCCCCAAGCCGGACTATCCAAAACGATAATCCACATGCCGGACTATACAAAACGATAGTCCCCATGCCGGACTATCCAAAACGATAGTCCCCATGCCGGACTATCCAAAACGATAGTCCCCATGCCGGACTATCCTAAACGATAGTCAACATGCCGGACTATCCAAAACAATAGTCCCCATGCCGGACTATCCAAAACGATAGTCCCCATGCCGGACTATCCAAAACGATAGTACTTATGCCGGACTATCCAAAACGATAGTCCTAATGCCGGACTATCCAAAACGATAGTCCCCATGCCAGACTATCCAAAACGATAGTCCCCATGTCGGACTATGCAAAACGATAGTCCCCATGCCGGACTATCCAAAAGGATAGTCCCCATGCCGGACTATCCAAAACGATAGTCCCCATGCCGGATTATTAAAAAAGATAGTCTCCATGCCGGACTATCCAAAACGATAGTCTACATGCCGGACTATCCAAAACGATAGTCCCCATGCCGGACTGTCCAAAACGATAGTTCCCATGCCGGACTATCCAAAACGATAGTCTACATGCCGGACTATCCAAAACGATGGTCCCCATGCCGGACTATCTAAAACGATAGTCCCCATGCCGGACTATCCAAAACGATAGTCCCCATGCCGGACTATCCAAAACGATAGTCCCCATGCCGGATTATCCAAAAAGATAGTCCCCATTTAGGACTATCCAAAATGATAGTCTTCATGCCGGACTATCCAAAAAGATAGTCACCATGCAGGACTATCCAAAACGATAGTCCCCCTGTCGGACTATCCAAAATGATAGTCCCAATGCCGGACTATCCAAAACGATAGTCCCCATGCCGGACTATCCAAAACGATAGTCCCCATGCCTGACTATCCAAAACGATAGTCCCCATGCCTGACTATCCAAAACGATAGTCCCCATGCAGGACTATCCAAAACAATAGTCCTTGTGGCTGACTATCCAAAACGATAGTCCCAATGCTGGACTATCCAAAACGATAGTCCTTATGCCGGACTATCCAAAACGATAGTAGCAATGCCGGACTATCCAAAACAATAGTCCCCATGCCGGACTATCCAAAACAATAGTACTCATGCCGGACTATCTTAAACGATAGTCCCCATGCCGGACTATCCAAAACGATAGTCCCCATGCCGGACTATTTAAAACGATAGTCCCCATGCCGGACTATCCAAAACGATAGTCCCCATGCCGGACTATCCAAAACGATAATCCCCATGCCGGACTATCCAAAACGATAGTCCCCGTGCCGGACTATCCAAAACGATAGTCTCCATGCCGGACTATCCAAAACGATAGTCCCCATGCCGGACTATCTAAAACGATAGTCCCCATGCCGGACTGTCCAAAACGATAGTTCCCATGCCGGACTATCCAAAACGATAGTCCACATGCCGGACTATCCAAAACGATGGTCCCCATGCCGGACTATCTAAAACGATAGTCCCCATGCCGGACTATCCAAAACGATAGTCCCCATGCCGGACTATCCAAAACGATAGTCCCCATGCCGGACTATCCAAAACGATAAACCCCATTCCGGACTATCCAAAACGATAGTCCCTATGTTGGACTATCCAAAACGATAGTCCCCATGCCGGACTATCCAAAACGATAGTCCCCATGCCGGACTATCCAAAACGATAGTCCCAATGCCGGACTATCCAAAACGATAGTCCCCATGCCGGACTATACGAATCGATAGTCCCCATGCCGGACTATATAAAACGATATTCCCCATGCCAGACTATCCAATACGATAGTCCCCATGCCGGACTATCCAAAACGATAGTCCCCATGCCGGACTATCCAAAACGATAGTCCCCATGTCGGACTATCCAAAATGATAGTCCCAATGCCGGACTATCCAAAACGATAGTCCCCATGCCGGACTATACGAATCGATAGTCCCTATGCCTGACTATCCAAAACGATAGTCCCCATGCCAGACTATCCAATACGATAGTCCCCATGCCGGACTATCCAAAACGATAGTCCCCATGCCGGACTATCCAAAAAGATAGTCCCCATGCCGGACTATCCAAAACGATAGTCCCCATGCCGGACTATCCAAAACGATAGTCCCCATGCCGGATTATCCAAAAAGATAGTCCCCATTTAGGACTATCCAAAATGATAGTCTTCATGCCGGACTATCCAAAAAGATAGTCACCATGCAGGACTATCCAAAACGATAGTCCCCCTGTCGGACTATCCAAAATGATAGTCCCAATGCCGGACTATCCAAAACGATAGTCCCCATGCCGGACTATCCAAAACGATAGTCCCCATGCCTGACTATCCAAAACGATAGTCCCCATGCCTGACTATCCAAAACGATAGTCCCCATGCAGGACTATCCAAAACAATAGTCCTTGTGGCTGACTATCCAAAACGATAGTCCCAATGCTGGACTATCCAAAACGATAGTCCTTATGCCGGACTATCCAAAACGATAGTAGCAACCGGACTATCCAAAACAATAGTCCCCATGCCGGACTATCCAAAACAATAGTACTCATGCCGGACTATCTTAAACGATAGTCCCCATGCCGGACTATCCAAAACGATAGTCCCCATGCCGGACTATTTAAAACGATAGTCCCCGTGCCGGACTATCCAAAACGATAGTCCCCATGCCGGACTATCCAAAACGATAATTCCATGCCGGACTATCCAAAACGATAGTCCCCGTGCCGGACTATCCAAAACGATAGTCTCCATGCCGGACTATCCAAAACGATAGTCCCCATGCCGGACTATCTAAAACGATAGTCCCCATGCCGGACTGTCCAAAACGATAGTTCCCATGCCGGACTATCCAAAACGATAGTCCACATGCCGGACTATCCAAAACGATGGTCCCCATGCCGGACTATCTAAAACGATAGTCCCCATGCCGGACTATCCAAAACGATAGTCCCCATGCCGGACTATCCAAAACGATAGTCCCCATGCCGGACTATCCAAAACGATAAACCCCATTCCGGACTATCCAAAACGATAGTCCCTATGTTGGACTATCCAAAACGATAGTCCCCATGCCGGACTATTTAAAACGATAGTCCCCATGCCGGACTATCCAAAACGATAGTCCCAATGCCGGACTATCCAAAACGATAGTCCCCATGCCGGACTATACGAATCGATAGTCCCCATGCCGGACTATATAAAACGATATTCCCCATGCCAGACTATCCAATACGATAGTCCCCATGCCGGACTATCCAAAACGATAGTCCCCATGCCGGACTATCCAAAACGATAGTCCCCATGACGGACTATCCAAAATGATAGTCCCAATGCCGGACTATCCAAAACGATAGTCCCCATGCCTGACTATCCAAAACGATAGTCCCCATGCCTGACTATCCAAAACGATAGTCCCCATGCCGGACTATCCACAACGATAGTCCCCATGCCGGACTATCCAAAACGATAGTCCCAATGCCGGACTATCCAAAACGATAGTCCCCATACCGACTATCCAAAACGATAGTCCCCATGCCGGACTATCCAAAACGATAGTCCCCATGCCGGACTATCTAAAACGATAGTCCCCATGCCGGACTATCCAAAACGATAGTCCCCATGCCGGACTATCCAAAACGATAGTCCCAATGCCGGACTATCCAAAACGATAGTCCCTATGTTGGACTATCCAAAACGATAGTCCCCATGCCGGACTATCTAAAACGATAGTCCCCATGCCGGACTATCCAAAACGATAGTCCCAATGCCGGACTATCCAAAACGATAGTCCCCATGCCGGACTATCCGAATCGATAGTCCCCATGCCGGACTATATAAAACGATATTCCCCATACCGGACTATCCAAAACGATAGTCCCCATGCCGGACTATCCAAAACGATAGTCCCCATGTCGGACTATCTAAAATGATAGTCCCAATTCCGGACTATCCAAAACGATAGTCCCCATGCCGGACTATCCAAAACGATAGTCCCCATGCCTGACTATCCAAAACGATAGTCCCCATGCCTGACTATCCAAAACGATAGTCCCCATGCAGGACTATCCAAAACAATAGTCCTTGTGCCGGACTATCCAAAACGATAGTCCCAATGCCGGACTATCCAAAACGATCGTCCAAATGACGGACTATCCAAAACGATAGTCCCAATGCCGGACTATCCAAAACAATAGTCCCCATGCCGGACTATCCAAAACGATAGTACTTATGCCGGACTATCTAAAACGATAGTCCCCATGCCGGACTATCCAAAACGATAGTCCCCATGCCGGACTATTTAAAACGATAGTCCCCATACCGGACTATCCAAAACGATAGTCCCCATGCCGGACTATCCAAAACGATAGTCCCCGTGTCGGACTATCCAAAACGATAGTCCCCGTGTCGGACTATCCAAAACGATAGTCCCCATGCCGGACTATCCAAAACGATAGTCCCAATGCAGGACTATCCAAAACAATAGTCCCCATGCCGGACTATCCAAAACGATAGTCAACATGCAGGACTATCCAAAACGATAGTCCCTATGCCGGACTATCCAAAACGATAGTCCCAATGCCAAACTATCCAAAACGATAGTCCCCATGTCGGACTATCCAAGACGATAGTCCCGTAGCCGGACTATCCAAAACGATAGTCCTCCCGCCGGACTATTCAAAACGATAGTCCCCATGCCGGACAATCCAAAACGATAGTCCCCATGTCGGACTATCCAAAACGATGGTCCCTATGCCGGACTATCCAAAACAATAGTCCTCATGTCGGACTATCCAAAACGATAGTCCCCATGCCGGACTATCCAAAACGATAGTCCACATGCCGGACTATCCAAAACGATAGTCCCCATGCCGGACTATCCAAAACGATAGTCCCCATGCCGGACTATCCAAAACGATAGTCCCCATGCCGGACTATCCAAAACGATAGTCCCCATGCCGGACTATCCAAAACGATAGTCCCCATGCCGGACTATCCAAAACGATAGTCCCCATGCCGGACTATCCAAAACGATAGTCCCAATGCCGGACTATCCAAAACGATAGTCCCCATGCCGGACTAACCAAAACGATAGTCCCCATGCCGGACTATCCAAAACGATAGTCCCAATGCCGGACTATCCAAAACGATAGTCCCCATGCCGGACTATCCGAAACGATAGTCCCCATGCCGGACTATATAAAACGATAGTCCCAATGCTGGACTATCCAAAACGATAGTCCCCATGCCGGACTATCCAAAACGGTAGTCCCCATGCCGGACTATCCAAAACGATTGTCCCCATGCCGGACTATTCAAAACGATTGTCCCCATGCCGGACTATCCAAAACGATAGTCCCCATGCCGGACTATCCAAAACGATAGTCCCCATGCCGGACTATCCAAAACGATAATCCACATGCCGGACTATCCAAAACGATAGTCCCCATGCCGGACTATGCAAAACGATAGTCCCCATGCCGGACTATCCAAAACAATAGTCCCCATGCCGCACTATCCAAAACGATAGTCCCCATGCCAGACTATCCAAAACGATAGTACTTATGCCGGACTATCCAAAACGATAGTCCCCATGCCGGACTACCTAAAACGATGGTCCCCATGCCGGACTATCCAAAACGATAGTCCCCATGTCGGACTATGCAAAATGATAGTCCCTATGCCGGACTATCCAAAACGATAGTCCCCATGCCGGACTATCCAAAACGATAGTCCCCATGCCGGACTATCCAAAACGATAGTCCCCATGTCGGACTATGCAAAACGATAGTCCCCATGTCGGACTCTCCAAAATGATAGTCCCCATGCTAGACTATCCAAAACGATAGTCCCCATGCCGGACTATCCAAAACGATAGTCCCCATGAAGGACTATCCAAAACGATAGTCAACATGTCAATCAAAACGATAGTCCTTATGCCGGACTATTAAAAACGATAGTCCCTATGCTTGACTATCCAAAACTATAGTCCCCATGCCTGACTATCCAAAAGGATAGTCCTAATGCCGGACTATCCAAAACGATAGTCCCCATGCCGGACTATCCAAAACGATAGTCCCCATGCCGGACTATCCAAAACGATAGTCCCCATGCCGGATTATCCAAAATGATAGTCCCCACGCCGGACTATCCATAACGATAGTCCCCATGCCGGACTATCCAAAACGATAGTCCCCATGTTGGACTATCCAAAACGATAGTCCCCATGTTGGACTATCCAAAACGATAGTCCCCATGCCGGACTATCCAAAACGATAGTCCCCATGCCGGACTATCCAAAACGATAGTCCCCATGCCGGACTATCCAACACGATAGTCCCATGCCGGACTATCCAAAACGATAGTCCCCGTTCCGGACTATCCAAAACGATAGTCCCCATGCCGGACTATCCAAAACGATAGTCCCCATGCCGGACTATCCAAAACGATAGTCCCCATGCTGAGTATCCAAAACGATAGTCCCCATGTTGGACTATCCAAAACGATAGTCCCCATGCCGGACTATCCAAAAAGTTAGTCCCCATGCCGGACTATCCAAAACGATAGTCCCAATGCCGGACTATCCAAAACGATAGTCCCCATGTTGGACTATCCAAAACGATAGTCCCCATGCCGGACTATCCAAAACGATAGTCCCCATGCCGGACTATCCAAAACGATAGTCCCCATGCCGGACTATCCAAAACGATAGTCCCAATGCCGGACTATCTAAAACGATAGTCCCCATGCCGGACTATCCGAAACGATAGTCCCCATGCCGGACTATATAAAACGATAGTCCCAATGCCGGACTATCCAAAACGATAGTCCCCATGCCGGACTATCCAAAACGGTAGTCCCCATACCGGACTATCCAAAACGATTGTCCCCATGCCGGACTATCCAAAACGATTGTCCCCATGCCGGACTATCCAAAACGATAGTCCCCATGCCGGACTATCCAAAACGATAGTCCCTATGCCGGACTATCCAAAACGATAATCCACATGCCGGACTATCCAAAACGATAGTCCCCATGCCGGACTATCCAAAACGATAGTCCCCATGCCGGACTATCCAAAACGATAGTCCCCATGCCGGACTATCCTAAACGATAGTCAACATTCCGGACTATCCAAAACAATAGTCCCCATGCCGGACTATCCAAAACGATAGTCCCCATGCCGGACTATCCAAAACGATAGTACTTATGCCGGACTATCCAAAACGATAGTCCCCATGCCGGACTATCCAAAACGATAGTCCCCATGCCAGACTATCCAAAACGATAGTCCCCATGTCGGACTATGCAAAACGATAGTCCCCATGCCGGACTATCCAAAACGATAGTCCCCATGCCGGACTATCCAAAACGATAGTCCCCATGCCGGATTATCCAAAACGATAGTCCCCATTTAGGACTATTTAAAATGATAGTCTTCATGCCGGACTATCCAAAAAGATAGTCACCATGCAGGACTATCCAAAACGATAGTCCCAATGCCGGACTATCCAAAACGATAGTCCCCATTTCGGACTATCCAAAATGATAGTCCCAATGCCGGACTATCCAAAACGATAGTCCCCATGCCGGACTATCCAAAACGATAGTCCCCATGCCGGACTATCCAAAACGATAGTCCCCATGCCTGACTATCCAAAACGATAGTCCCCATGCCTGACTATCCAAAACGATAGTCCCCATGCAGGACTATCCAAAACAATAGTCCTTGTGCCTGACTATCCAAAACGAAAGTCCCAATGCTGGACTATCCAAAACGATAGTCCTTATGCCGGACTATCCAAAACGATAGTAGCAATGCCGGACTATCCAAAACAATAGTCCCCATGCCGGACTATCCAAAACGATAGTACTCATGCCGGACTATCTAAAACGATAGTCCCCATGCCGGACTATCCAAAACGATAGTCCCCATGCCGGACTATCTAAAACGATAGTCCCAATGCCGGACTATCCAAAACGATAGTCATCATGTCGGACTATCCAAAACGATAGTCCCCATGCCGGACTATCCAAAACGATCGTCCCAATGCCGGACTATCCAAAACGATAGTCCCCATGCCGGACTATCCAAAACGATAGTTTCCATGCCGGACTATCCAAAACGATAGTCCCGTAGCCAGACTATCCAAAACGATAGTCCTCCCGCCGGACTACCCAAAACGATAGTCCCCATGCCGGACTATCCAAAACGATAGTCCCCATGCCGGACTATCCAAAACGATAGTCCCCATGCCGGACTATCCAAAACGATAATCCACATGCCGGACTATCCAAAACGATAGTCCCCATGCCGGACTATCCAAAACGATAGTCCCCATGCCGGACTATCCAAAACGATAGTCCCCATGCCGGACTATCCTAAACGATAGTCAACATTCCGGACTATCCAAAACAATAGTCCCCATGCCGGACTATCCAAAACGATAGTCCCCATGCCGGACTATCCAAAACGATAGTACTTATGCCGGACTATCCAAAACGATAGTCCCCATGCCGGACTATCCAAAACGATAGTCCCCATGCCGGACTGTCCAAAACGATAGTTCCCATGCCGGACTATCCAAAACGATAGTCTACATGCCGGACTATCCAAAACGATGGTCCCCATGCCGGACTATCTAAAACGATAGTCCCCATGCCGGACTATCCAAAACGAAAGTCCCCATGCCGGACTATCCAAAACGATAGTCCCCATGCCGGATTATCCAAAAAGATAGTCCCCATTTAGGACTATCCAAAATGATAGTCTTCATGCCGGACTATCCAAAAAGATAGTCACCATGCAGGACTATCCAAAACGATAGTCCCCCTGTCGGACTATCCAAAATGATAGTCCCAATGCCGGACTATCCAAAACGATAGTCCCCATGCCGGACTATCCAAAACGATAGTCCCCATGCCTGACTATCCAAAACGATAGTCCCCATGCCTGACTATCCAAAACGATAGTCCCCATGCAGGACTATCCAAAACAATAGTCCTTGTGGCTGACTATCCAAAACGATAGTCCCAATGCTGGACTATCCAAAACGATAGTCCTTATGCCGGACTATCCAAAACGATAGTAGCAATGCCGGACTATCCAAAACAATAGTCCCCATGCCGGACTATCCAAAACAATAGTACTCATGCCGGACTATCTTAAACGATAGTCCCCATGCCGGACTATCCAAAACGATAGTCCCCATGCCGGACTATTTAAAACGATAGTCCCCATGCCGGACTATCCAAAACGATAGTCCCCATGCCGGACTATCCAAAACGATAATCCCCATGCCGGACTATCCAAAACGATAGTCCCCGTGCCGGACTATCCAAAACGATAGTCTCCATGCCGGACTATCCAAAACGATAGTCCCCATGCCGGACTATCTAAAACGATAGTCCCCATGCCGGACTGTCCAAAACGATAGTTCCCATGCCGGACTATCCAAAACGATAGTCCACATGCCGGACTATCCAAAACGATGGTCCCCATGCCGGACTATCTAAAACGATAGTCCCCATGCCGGACTATCCAAAACGATAGTCCCCATGCCGGACTATCCAAAACGATAGTCCCCATGCCGGACTATCCAAAACGATAAACCCCATTCCGGACTATCCAAAACGATAGTCCCTATGTTGGACTATCCAAAACGATAGTCCCCATGCCGGACTATCCAAAACGATAGTCCCCATGCCGGACTATCCAAAACGATAGTCCCAATGCCGGACTATCCAAAACGATAGTCCCCATGCCGGACTATACGAATCGATAGTCCCCATGCCGGACTATATAAAACGATATTCCCCATGCCAGACTATCCAATACGATAGTCCCCATGCCGGACTATCCAAAACGATAGTCCCCATGCCGGACTATCCAAAACGATAGTCCCCATGTCGGACTATCCAAAATGATAGTCCCAATGCCGGACTATCCAAAACGATAGTCCCCATGCCGGACTATACGAATCGATAGTCCCCATGCCTGACTATCCAAAACGATAGTCCCCATGCCAGACTATCCAATACGATAGTCCCCATGCCGGACTATCCAAAACGATAGTCTCCATGCCGGACTATCCAAAACGATAGTCCCCATGCCGGACTATCCAAAACGATAGTCCCCATGCCGGACTATCCAAAACGATAGTCCCCATGCCGGATTATCCAAAAAGATAGTCCCCATTTAGGACTATCCAAAATGATAGTCTTCATGCCGGACTATCCAAAAAGATAGTCACCATGCAGGACTATCCAAAACGATAGTCCCCCTGTCGGACTATCCAAAATGATAGTCCCAATGCCGGACTATCCAAAACGATAGTCCCCATGCCGGACTATCCAAAACGATAGTCCCCATGCCTGACTATCCAAAACGATAGTCCCCATGCCTGACTATCCAAAACGATAGTCCCCATGCAGGACTATCCAAAACAATAGTCCTTGTGGCTGACTATCCAAAACGATAGTCCCAATGCTGGACTATCCAAAACGATAGTCCTTATGCCGGACTATCCAAAACGATAGTAGCAATGCCGGACTATCCAAAACAATAGTCCCCATGCCGGACTATCCAAAACAATAGTACTCATGCCGGACTATCTTAAACGATAGTCCCCATGCCGGACTATCCAAAACGATAGTCCCCATGCCGGACTATTTAAAACGATAGTCCCCGTGCCGGACTATCCAAAACGATAGTCCCCATGCCGGACTATACAAAACGATAATTCCATGCCGGACTATCCAAAACGATAGTCCCCGTGCCGGACTATCCAAAACGATAGTCTCCATGCCGGACTATCCAAAACGATAGTCCCCATGCCGGACTATCTAAAACGATAGTCCCCATGCCGGACTGTCCAAAACGATAGTTCCCATGCCGGACTATCCAAAACGATAGTCCACATGCCGGACTATCCAAAACGATGGTCCCCATGCCGGACTATCTAAAACGATAGTCCCCATGCCGGACTATCCAAAACGATAGTCCCCATGCCGGACTATCCAAAACGATAGTCCCCATGCCGGACTATCCAAAACGATAAGCCCCATTCCGGACTATCCAAAACGATAGTCCCTATGTTGGACTATCCAAAACGATAGTCCCCATGCCGGACTATCCAAAATGATTGTCCCCATGCCGGACTATCCAAAACGATAGTCCCAATGCCGGACTATCCAAAACGATAGTCCCCATGCCGGACTATACGAATCGATAGTCCCCATGCCGGACTATATAAAACGATATTCCCCATGCCAGACTATCCAATACGATAGTCCCCATGCCGGACTATCCAAAACGATAGTCCCCATGCCGGACTATCCAAAACGATAGTCCCCATGACGGACTATCCAAAATGATAGTCCCAATGCCGGACTATCCAAAACGATAGTCCCCATGCCGGACTATCCAAAACGATAGTCCCCATGCCTGACTATCCAAAACGATAGTCCCCATGCCTGACTATCCAAAACGATAGTCCCCATGCAGGACTATCCAAAACAATAGTCCTTGTGGCTGACTATCCAAAACGATAGTCCCAATGCTGGACTATCCAAAACGATAGTCCTTATGCCGGACTATCCAAAACGATAGTAGCAATGCCGGACTATCCAAAACAATAGTCCCCATGCCGGACTATCCAAAACAATAGTACTCATGCCGGACTATCTTAAACGATAGTCCCCATGCCGGACTATCCAAAACGATAGTCCCCATGCCGGACTATTTAAAACGATAGTCCCCGTGCCGGACTATCCAAAACGATAGTCCCCATGCCGGACTATCCAAAACGATAATTCCATGCCGGACTATCCAAAACGATAGTCCCCGTGCCGGACTATCCAAAACGATAGTCTCCATGCCGGACTATCCAAAACGATAGTCCCCATGCCGGACTATCTAAAACGATAGTCCCCATGCCGGACTGTCCAAAACGATAGTTCCCATGCCGGACTATCCAAAACGATAGTCCACATGCCGGACTATCCAAAACGATGGTCCCCATGCCGGACTATCTAAAACGATAGTCCCCATGCCGGACTATCCAAAACGATAGTCCCCATGCCGGACTATCCAAAACGATAGTCCCCATGCCGGACTATCCAAAACGATAAACCCCATTCCGGACTATCCAAAACGATAGTCCCTATGTTGGACTATCCAAAACGATAGTCCCCATGCCGGACTATCCAAAATGATTGTCCCCATGCCGGACTATCCAAAACGATAGTCCCAATGCCGGACTATCCAAAACGATAGTCCCCATGCCGGACTATACGAATCGATAGTCCCCATGCCGGACTATATAAAACGATATTCCCCATGCCAGACTATCCAATACGATAGTCCCCATGCCGGACTATCCAAAACGATAGTCCCCATGCCGGACTATCCAAAACGATAGTCCCCATGACGGACTATCCAAAATGATAGTCCCAATGCCGGACTATCCAAAACGATAGTCCCCATGCCGGACTATCCAAAACGATAGTCCCCATGCCTGACTATCCAAAACGATAGTCCCCATGCCTGACTATCCAAAAGGATAGTCCCCATGCAGGACTATCCAAAACAATAGTCCTTGTGCCTGACTATCCAAAACGATAGTCCCAATGCCGGACTATCCAAAACGATAGTCCCCATGCCGGACTATCCACAACGATAGTCCCCATGCCGGACTATCCAAAACGATAGTCCCAATGCCGGACTATCCAAAACGATAGTCCCCATACCGACTATCCAAAACGATAGTCCCCATGCCGGACTATCCAAAACGATAGTCCCCATGCCGGACTATCTAAAACGATAGTCCCCATGCCGGACTATCCAAAACGATAGTCCCCATGCCGGACTATCCAAAACGATAGTCCCAATGCCGGACTATCCAAAACGATAGTCCCTATGTTGGACTATCCAAAACGATAGTCCCCATGCCGGACTATCTAAAACGATAGTCCCCATGCCGGACTATCCAAAACGATAGTCCCAATGCCGGACTATCCAAAACGATAGTCCCCATGCCGGACTATCCGAATCGATAGTCCCCATGCCGGACTATATAAAACGATATTCCCCATGCCGGACTATCCAAAACGATAGTCCCCATGCCGGACTATCCAAAACGATAGTCCCCATGTCGGACTATTAAAAATGATAGTCCCAATGCCGGACTATCCAAAACGATAGTCCCCATGCCGGACTATCCAAAACGATAGTCCCCATGCCTGACTATCCAAAACGATAGTAACCATGCCTGACTATCCAAAACGATAGTCCCCATGCAGGACTATCCAAAACAATAGTCCTTGTGCCGGACTATCCAAAACGATAGTCCCAATGCCGGACTATTAAAAACGATCGTCCAAATGACGGACTATCCAAAACGATAGTCCCAATGCCGGACTATCCAAAACAATAGTCCCCATGCCGGACTATCCAAAACGATAGTACTTATGCCGGACTATCTAAAACGATAGTCCCCATGCCGGACTATCCAAAACGATAGTCCCCATGCCGGACTATTTAAAACGATAGTCCCCATACCGGACTATCCAAAACGATAGTCCCCATGCCGGACTATCCAAAACGATAGTCCCCGTGTCGGACTATCCAAAATGATAGTCCCCGTGTCGGACTATCCAAAACGATAGTCGACATGCCGGACTATCCAAAACGATAGTCAACATGCCGGACTATCCAAAACGATAGTCCCTATGCCGGACTATCCAAAACGATAGTCCCAATGCCAAACTATCCAAAACGATAGTCCCCATGTCGGACTATCCAAGACGATAGTCCCGTAGCCGGACTATCCAAAACGATAGTCCTCCCGCCGGACTATTCAAAACGATAGTCCCCATGCCGGACAATCCAAAACGATAGTCCCCATGTCGGACTATCCAAAACGATGGTCCCTATGCCGGACTATCCAAAACAATAGTCCTCATGTCGGACTATCCAAAACGATAGTCCCCATGCCGGACTATCCAAAACGATAGTCCACATGCCGGACTATCCAAAACGATAGTCCCCATGCCGGACTATCCAAAACGATAGTCCCCATGCCGGACTATCCAAAACGATAGTCCCCATGCCGGACTATCCAAAACGATAGTCCCCATGCCGGACTATCCAAAACGATAGTCCCCATGCCGGACTATCCAAAACGATAGTCCCAATGCCGGACTATCCAAAACGATAGTCCCCATGCCGGACTAACCAAAACGATAGTCCCCATGCCGGACTAACCAAAACGATAGTCCCCATGCCGGACTATCCAAAACGATAGTCCCAATGCCGGACTATCCAAAACGATAGTCCCCATGCCGGACTATCCGAAACGATAGTCCCCATGCCGGACTATATAAAACGATAGTCCCAATGCTGGACTATCCAAAACGATAGTCCCCATGCCGGACTATCCAAAACGGTAGTCCCCATGCCGGACTATCCAAAACGATTGTCCCCATGCCGGACTATCCAAAACGATTGTCCCCATGCCGGACTATCCAAAACGATAGTCCCCATGCCGGACTATCCAAAACGATAGTCCCCATGCCGGACTATCCAAAACGATAATCCACATGCCGGACTATCCAAAACGATAGTCCCCATGCCGGACTATGCAAAACGATAGTCCCCATGCCGGACTATCCAAAACAATAGTCCCCATGCCGCACTATCCAAAACGATAGTCCCCATGCCAGACTATCCAAAACGATAGTACTTATGCCGGACTATCCAAAACGATAGTCCCCATGCCGGACTACCTAAAACGATAGTCCCCATGCCGGACTATCCAAAACGATAGTCCCCATGTCGGACTATGCAAAATGATAGTCCCTATGCCGGACTATCCAAAACGATAGTCCCCATGCCGGACTATCCAAAACGATAGTCCCCATGCCGGACTATCCAAAACGATAGTCCCCATGTCGGACTATGCAAAACGATAGTCCCCATGTCGGACTCTCCAAAATGATAGTCCCCATGCTAGACTATCCAAAACGATAGTCCCCATGCCGGACTATCCAAAACGATAGTCCCCATGAAGGACTATCCAAAACGATAGTCAACATGTCAATCAAAACGATAGTCCTTATGCCGGACTATTAAAAACGATAGTCCCTATGCTTGACTATCCAAAACTATAGTCCCCATGCCTGACTATCCAAAAGGATAGTCCTAATGCCGGACTATCCAAAACGATAGTCCCCATGCCGGACTATCCAAAACGATAGTCCCCATGCCGGACTATCCAAAACGATAGTCCCCATGCCGGATTATCCAAAATGATAGTCCCCACGCCGGACTATCCATAACGATAGTCCCCATGCCGGACTATCCAAAACGATAGTCCCCATGTTGGACTATCCAAAACGATAGTCCCCATGTTGGACTATCCAAAACGATAGTCCCCATGCCGGACTATCCAAAACGATAGTCCCCATGCCGGACTATCCAAAACGATAGTCCCCATGCCGGACTATCCAAAACGATAGTCCCATGCCGGACTATCCAAGACGATAGTCCCCGTTCCGGACTATCCAAAACGATAGTCCCCATGCCGGACTATCCAAAACGATAGTCCCCATGCCGGACTATCCAAAACGATAGTCCCCATGCTGAGTATCCAAAACGATAGTCCCCATGTTGGACTATCCAAAACGATAGTCCCCATGCCGGACTATCCAAAAAGTTAGTCCCCATGCCGGACTATCCAAAACGATAGTCCCAATGCCGGACTATCCAAAACGATAGTCCCCATGTTGGACTATCCAAAACGATAGTCCCCATGCCGGACTATCCAAAACGATAGTCCCCATGCCGGACTATCCAAAACGATAGTCCCCATGCCGGACTATCCAAAACGATAGTCCCAATGCCGGACTATCTAAAACGATAGTCCCCATGCCGGACTATCCGAAACGATAGTCCCCATGCCGGACTATATAAAACGATAGTCCCAATGCCGGACTATCCAAAACGATAGTCCCCATGCCGGACTATCCAAAACGGTAGTCCCCATACCGGACTATCCAAAACGATTGTCCCCATGCCGGACTATCCAAAACGATTGTCCCCATGCCGGACTATCCAAAACGATAGTCCCAATGCCGGACTATCCAAAACGATAGTCCCCATGCCGGACTATCCAAAACGATAATCCACATGCCGGACTATCCAAAACGATAGTCCCCATGCCGGACTATCCAAAACGATAGTCCCCATGCCGGACTATCCAAAACGATAGTCCCCATGCCGGACTATCCTAAACGATAGTCAACATTCCGGACTATCCAAAACAATAGTCCCCATGCCGGACTATCCAAAACGATAGTCCCCATGCCGGACTATCCAAAACGATAGTACTTATGCCGGACTATCCAAAACGATAGTCCCCATGCCGGACTATCCAAAACGATAGTCCCCATGCCAGACTATCCAAAACGATAGTCCCCATGTCGGACTATGCAAAACGATAGTCCCCATGCCGGACTATCCAAAACGATAGTCCCCATGCCGGACTATCCAAAACGATAGTCCCCATTTAGGACTATTTAAAATGATAGTCTTCATGCCGGACTATCCAAAAAGATAGTCACCATGCAGGACTATCCAAAACGATAGTCCCAATGCCGGACTATCCAAAACGATAGTCCCCATTTCGGACTACCCAAAATGATAGTCCCAATGCCGGACTATCCAAAACGATAGTCCCCATGCCGGACTATCCAAAACGATAGTCCCCATGCCGGACTATCCAAAACGATAGTCCCCATGCCTGACTATCCAAAACGATAGTCCCCATGCCTGACTATCCAAAACGATAGTCCCAATGCTGGACTATCCAAAACGATAGTCCTTATGCCGGACTATCCAAAACGATAGTAGCAATGCCGGACTATCCAAAACAATAGTCCCCATGCCGGACTATCCAAAACGATAGTACTCATGCCGGACTATCTAAAACGATAGTCCCCATGCCGGACTATCCAAAACGATAGTCCCCATGCCGGACTATCTAAAACGATAGTCCCAATGCCGGACTATCCAAAACGATAGTCTTCATGTCGGACTATCCAAAACGATAGTCCCCATGCCGGACTATCCAAAACGATCGTCCCAATGCCGGACTATCCAAAACGATAGTACCCATGCCGGACTATCCAAAACGATAGTTTCCATGCCGGACTATCCAAAACGATAGTCCCGTAGCCAGACTATCCAAAACGATAGTCCTCCCGCCGGACTACCCAAAACGATAGTCCCCATGCCGGACTATCCAAAACGATAGTCCCCATGCCGGACTATCCAAAACGATAGTCCCCATGCCGGACTATCCAAAACGATAATCCACATGCCGGACTATCCAAAACGATAGTCCCCATGCCGGACTATCCAAAACGATAGTCCCCATGCCGGACTATCCAAAACGATAGTCCCCATGCCGGACTATCCTAAACGATAGTCAACATTCCGGACTATCCAAAACAATAGTCCCCATGCCGGACTATCCAAAACGATAGTCCCCATGCCGGACTATCCAAAACGATAGTACTTATGCCGGACTATCCAAAACGATAGTCCCCATGCCGGACTATCCAAAACGATAGTCCCCATGCCAGACTATCCAAAACGATAGTCCCCATGTCGGACTATGCAAAACGATAGTCCCCATGCCGGACTATCCAAAACGATAGTCCCCATGCCGGACTATCCAAAACGATAGTCCCCATGCCGGATTATCCAAAACGATAGTCCCCATTTAGGACTATTTAAAATGATAGTCTTCATGCCGGACTATCCAAAAAGATAGTCACCATGCAGGACTATCCAAAACGATAGTCCCAATGCCGGACTATCCAAAACGATAGTCCCCATTTCGGACTATCCAAAATGATAGTCCCAATGCCGGACTATCCAAAACGATAGTCCCCATGCCGGACTATCCAAAACGATAGTCCCCATGCCGGACTATCCAAAACGATAGTCCCCATGCCGGATTATCCAAAACGATAGTCCCCATTTAGGACTATTTAAAATGATAGTCTTCATGCCGGACTATCCAAAACGATAGTCCCAATGCCGGACTATCCACAACGATAGTCCCCATGCCGGACTATCCAAAACGATAGTCCCAATGCCGGACTATCCAAAACGATAGTCCCCATACCGACTATCCAAAACGATAGTCCCCATGCCGGACTATCCAAAACGATAGTCCCCATGCCGGACTATCTAAAACGATAGTCCCCATGCCGGACTATCCAAAACGATAGTCCCCATGCCAGACTATCCAAAACGATAGTCCCAATGCCGGACTATCCAAAACGATAGTCCCTATGTTGGACTATCCAAAACGATAGTCCCCATGCCGGACTATCTAAAACGATAGTCCCCATGCCGGACTATCCAAAACGATAGTCCCAATGCCGGACTATCCAAAACGATAGTCCCCATGCCGGACTATCCGAATCGATAGTCCCCATGCCGGACTATATAAAACGATATTCCCCATGCCGGACTATCCAAAACGATAGTCCCCATGCCGGACTATCCAAAACGATAGTCCCCATGTCGGACTATTAAAAATGATAGTCCCAATGCCGGACTATCCAAAACGATAGTTCCCATGTCGGACTATCCAAAACGATAGTCCCCATGCCTGACTATCCAAAACGATAGTAACCATGCCTGACTATCCAAAACGATAGTCCCCATGCAGGACTATCCAAAACAATAGTCCTTGTGCCGGACTATCCAAAACGATAGTCCCAATGCCGGACTATCCAAAACGATCGTCCAAATGACGGACTATCCAAAACGATAGTCCCAATGCCGGACTATCCAAAACAATAGTCCCCATGCCGGACTATCCAAAACGATAGTACTTATGCCGGACTATCTAAAACGATAGTCCCCATGCCGGACTATCCAAAACGATAGTCCCCATGCCGGACTATTTAAAACGATAGTCCCCATACCGGACTATCCAAAACGATAGTCCCCATGCCGGACTATCCAAAACGATAGTCCCCGTGTCGGACTATCCAAAATGATAGTCCCCGTGTCGGACTATCCAAAACGATAGTCGACATGCCGGACTATCCAAAACGATAGTCAACATGCCGGACTATCCAAAACGATAGTCCCTATGCCGGACTATCCAAAACGATAGTCCCAATGCCAAACTATCCAAAACGATAGTCCCCATGTCGGACTATCCAAGACGATAGTCCCGTAGCCGGACTATCCAAAACGATAGTCCTCCCGCCGGACTATTCAAAACGATAGTCCCCATGCCGGACAATCCAAAACGATAGTCCCCATGTCGGACTATCCAAAACGATGGTCCCTATGCCGGACTATCCAAAACAATAGTCCTCATGTCGGACTATCCAAAACGATAGTCCCCATGCCGGACTATCCAAAACGATAGTCCACATGCCGGACTATCCAAAACGATAGTCCCCATGCCGGACTATCCAAAACGATAGTCCCCATGCCGGACTATCCAAAACGATAGTCCCCATGCCGGACTATCCAAAACGATAGTCCCCATGCCGGACTATCCAAAACGATAGTCCCCATGCCGGACTATCCAAAACGATAGTCCCCATGCCGGACTATCCAAAACGATAGTCCCAATGCCGGACTATCCAAAACGATAGTCCCCATGCCGGACTAACCAAAACGATAGTCCCCATGCCGGACTATCCAAAACGATAGTCCCAATGCCGGACTATCCAAAACGATAGTCCCCATGCCGGACTATCCGAAACGATAGTCCCCATGCCGGACTATATAAAACGATAGTCCTAATGCTGGACTATCCAAAACGATAGTCCCCATGCCGGACTATCCAAAACGGTAGTCCCCATGCCGGACTATCCAAAACGATTGTCCCCATGCCGTACTATCCAAAACGATTGTCCCCATGCCGGACTATCCAAAACGATAGTCCCCATGCCGGACTATCCAAAACGATAGTCCCCATGCCGGACTATCCAAAACGATAATCCACATGCCGGACTATCCAAAACGATAGTCCCCATGCCGGACTATGCAAAACGATAGTCCCCATGCCGGACTATCCAAAACAATAGTCCCCATGCCGCACTATCCAAAACGATAGTCCCCATGCCAGACTATCCAAAACGATAGTACTTATGCCGGACTATCCAAAACGATAGTCCCCAAGCCGGATTACCTAAAACGATAGTCCCCATGCCGGACTATCCAAAACGATAGTCCCCATGTCGGACTATGCAAAATGATAGTCCCTATGCCGGACTATCCAAAACGATAGTCCCCATGCCGGACTATCCAAAACGATAGTCCCCATGCCGGACTATCCAAAACGATAGTCCCCATGTCGGACTATGCAAAACGATAGTCCCCATGTCGGACTCTCCAAAATGATAGTCCCCATGCTAGACTATCCAAAACGATAGTCCCCATGCCGGACTATCCAAAACGATAGTCCCCATGAAGGACTATCCAAAACGATAGTCAACATGTCAATCAAAACGATAGTCCTTATGCCGGACTATTAAAAACGATAGTCCCTATGCTTGACTATCCAAAACTATAGTCCCCATGCCTGACTATCCAAAAGGATAGTCCTAATGCCGGACTATCCAAAACGATAGTCCCCATGCCGGACTATCCAAAACGATAGTCCCCATGCCGGACTATCCAAAACGATAGTCCCCATGCCGGATTATCCAAAATGATAGTCCCCACGCCGGACTATCCATAACGATAGTCCCCATGCCGGACTATCCAAAACGATAGTCCCCATGTTGGACTATCCAAAACGATAGTCCCCATGTTGGACTATCCAAAACGATAGTCCCCATGCCGGACTATCCAAAACGATAGTCCCCATGCCGGACTATCCAAAACGATAGTCCCCATGCCGGACTATCCAAAACGATAGTCCCATGCCGGACTATCCAAGACGATAGTCCCCGTTCCGGACTATCCAAAACGATAGTCCCCATGCCGGACTATCCAAAACGATAGTCCCCATGCCGGACTATCCAAAACGATAGTCCCCATGCTGAGTATCCAAAACGATAGTCCCCATGTTGGACTATCCAAAACGATAGTCCCCATGCCGGACTATCCAAAAAGTTAGTCCCCATGCCGGACTATCCAAAACGATAGTCCCAATGCCGGACTATCCAAAACGATAGTCCCCATGTTGGACTTTTCAAAACGATAGTCCCCATGCCGGACTATCCAAAACGATAGTCCCCATGCCGGACTATCCAAAACGATAGTCCCCATGCCGGACTATCCAAAACGATAGTCCCAATGCCGGACTATCTAAAACGATAGTCCCCATGCCGGACTATCCGAAACGATAGTCCCCATGCCGGACTATATAAAACGATAGTACCAATGCCGGACTATCCAAAACGATAGTCCCCATGCCGGACTATCCAAAACGGTAGTCCCCATACCGGACTATCCAAAACGATTGTCCCCATGCCGGACTATCCAAAACGATTGTCCCCATGCCGGACTATCCAAAACGATAGTCCCCATGCCGGACTATCCAAAACGATAGTCCCCATGCCGGACTATCCAAAACGATAATCCACATGCCGGACTATCCAAAACGATAGTCCCCATGCCGGACTATCCTAAACGATAGTCAACATTCCGGACTATCCAAAACAATAGTCCCCATGCCGGACTATCCAAAACGATAGTCCCCATGCCGGACTATCCAAAACGATAGTACTTATGCCGGACTATCCAAAACGATAGTCCCCATGCCGGACTATCCAAAACGATAGTCCCCATGCCAGACTATCCAAAACGATAGTCCCCATGTCGGACTATGCAAAACGATAGTCCCCATGCCGGACTATCCAAAACGATAGTCCCCATGCCGGACTATCCAAAACGATAGTCCCCATGCCGGATTATCCAAAACGATAGTCCCCATTTAGGACTATTTAAAATGATAGTCTTCATGCCGGACTATCCAAAAAGATAGTCACCATGCAGGACTATCCAAAACGATAGTCCCAATGCCGGACTATCCAAAACGATAGTCCTCCCGCCGGACTATTCAAAACGATAGTCCCCATGCCGGACAATCCAAAACGATAGTCCCCATGTCGGACTATCCAAAACGATGGTCCCTATGCCGGACTATCCAAAACAATAGTCCTCATGTCGGACTATCCAAAACGATAGTCCCCATGCCGGACTATCCAAAACGATAGTCCACATGCCGGACTATCCAAAACGATAGTCCCCATGCCGGACTATCCAAAACGATAGTCCCCATGCCGGACTATCCAAAACGATAGTCCCCATGCCGGACTATCCAAAACGATAGTCCCCATGCCGGACTATCCAAAACGATAGTCCCCATGCCGGACTATCCAAAACGATAGTCCCCATGCCGGACTATCCAAAACGATAGTCCCAATGCCGGACTATCCAAAACGATAGTCCCCATGCCGGACTAACCAAAACGATAGTCCCCATGCCGGACTATCCAAAACGATAGTCCCAATGCCGGACTATCCAAAACGATAGTCCCCATGCCGGACTATCCGAAACGATAGTCCCCATGCCGGACTATATAAAACGATAGTCCTAATGCTGGACTATCCAAAACGATAGTCCCCATGCCGGACTATCCAAAACGGTAGTCCCCATGCCGGACTATCCAAAACGATTGTCCCCATGCCGTACTATCCAAAACGATTGTCCCCATGCCGGACTATCCAAAACGATAGTCCCCATGCCGGACTATCCAAAACGATAGTCCCCATGCCGGACTATCCAAAACGATAATCCACATGCCGGACTATCCAAAACGATAGTCCCCATGCCGGACTATGCAAAACGATAGTCCCCATGCCGGACTATCCAAAACAATAGTCCCCATGCCGCACTATCCAAAACGATAGTCCCCATGCCAGACTATCCAAAACGATAGTACTTATGCCGGACTATCCAAAACGATAGTCCCCAAGCCGGATTACCTAAAACGATAGTCCCCATGCCGGACTATCCAAAACGATAGTCCCCATGTCGGACTATGCAAAATGATAGTCCCTATGCCGGACTATCCAAAACGATAGTCCCCATGCCGGACTATCCAAAACGATAGTCCCCATGCCGGACTATCCAAAACGATAGTCCCCATGTCGGACTATGCAAAACGATAGTCCCCATGTCGGACTCTCCAAAATGATAGTCCCCATGCTAGACTATCCAAAACGATAGTCCCCATGCCGGACTATCCAAAACGATAGTCCCCATGAAGGACTATCCAAAACGATAGTCAACATGTCAATCAAAACGATAGTCCTTATGCCGGACTATTAAAAACGATAGTCCCTATGCTTGACTATCCAAAACTATAGTCCCCATGCCTGACTATCCAAAAGGATAGTCCTAATGCCGGACTATCCAAAACGATAGTCCCCATGCCGGACTATCCAAAACGATAGTCCCCATGCCGGACTATCCAAAACGATAGTCCCCATGCCGGATTATCCAAAATGATAGTCCCCACGCCGGACTATCCATAACGATAGTCCCCATGCCGGACTATCCAAAACGATAGTCCCCATGTTGGACTATCCAAAACGATAGTCCCCATGTTGGACTATCCAAAACGATAGTCCCCATGCCGGACTATCCAAAACGATAGTCCCCATGCCGGACTATCCAAAACGATAGTCCCCATGCCGGACTATCCAAAACGATAGTCCCATGCCGGACTATCCAAGACGATAGTCCCCGTTCCGGACTATCCAAAACGATAGTCCCCATGCCGGACTATCCAAAACGATAGTCCCCATGCCGGACTATCCAAAACGATAGTCCCCATGCTGAGTATCCAAAACGATAGTCCCCATGTTGGACTATCCAAAACGATAGTCCCCATGCCGGACTATCCAAAAAGTTAGTCCCCATGCCGGACTATCCAAAACGATAGTCCCAATGCCGGACTATCCAAAACGATAGTCCCCATGTTGGACTTTTCAAAACGATAGTCCCCATGCCGGACTATCCAAAACGATAGTCCCCATGCCGGACTATCCAAAACGATAGTCCCCATGCCGGACTATCCAAAACGATAGTCCCAATGCCGGACTATCTAAAACGATAGTCCCCATGCCGGACTATCCGAAACGATAGTCCCCATGCCGGACTATATAAAACGATAGTACCAATGCCGGACTATCCAAAACGATAGTCCCCATGCCGGACTATCCAAAACGGTAGTCCCCATACCGGACTATCCAAAACGATTGTCCCCATGCCGGACTATCCAAAACGATTGTCCCCATGCCGGACTATCCAAAACGATAGTCCCCATGCCGGACTATCCAAAACGATAGTCCCCATGCCGGACTATCCAAAACGATAATCCACATGCCGGACTATCCAAAACGATAGTCCCCATGCCGGACTATCCTAAACGATAGTCAACATTCCGGACTATCCAAAACAATAGTCCCCATGCCGGACTATCCAAAACGATAGTCCCCATGCCGGACTATCCAAAACGATAGTACTTATGCCGGACTATCCAAAACGATAGTCCCCATGCCGGACTATCCAAAACGATAGTCCCCATGCCAGACTATCCAAAACGATAGTCCCCATGTCGGACTATGCAAAACGATAGTCCCCATGCCGGACTATCCAAAACGATAGTCCCCATGCCGGACTATCCAAAACGATAGTCCCCATGCCGGATTATCCAAAACGATAGTCCCCATTTAGGACTATTTAAAATGATAGTCTTCATGCCGGACTATCCAAAAAGATAGTCACCATGCAGGACTATCCAAAACGATAGTCCCAATGCCGGACTATCCAAAACGATAGTCCCCATTTCGGACTACCCAAAATGATAGTCCCAATGCCGGACTATCCAAAACGATAGTCCCCATGCCGGACTATCCAAAACGATAGTCCCCATGCCGGACTATCCAAAACGATAGTCCCCATGCCTGACTATCCAAAACGATAGTCCCCATGCCTGACTATCCAAAACGATAGTCCCAATGCTGGACTATCCAAAACGATAGTCCTTATGCCGGACTATCCAAAACGATAGTAGCAATGCCGGACTATCCAAAACAATAGTCCCCATGCCGGACTATCCAAAACGATAGTACTCATGCCGGACTATCTAAAACGATAGTCCCCATGCCGGACTATCCAAAACGATAGTCCCCATGCCGGACTATCTAAAACGATAGTCCCAATGCCGGACTATCCAAAACGATAGTCTTCATGTCGGACTATCCAAAACGATAGTCCCCATGCCGGACTATCCAAAACGATCGTCCCAATGCCGGACTATCCAAAACGATAGTCCCCATGCCGGACTATCCAAAACGATAGTTTCCATGCCGGACTATCCAAAACGATAGTCCCGTAGCCAGACTATCCAAAACGATAGTCCTCCCGCCGGACTACCCAAAACGATAGTCCCCATGCCGGACTATCCAAAACGATAGTCCCCATGCCGGACTATCCAAAACGATAGTCCCCATGCCGGACTATCCAAAACGATAATCCACATGCCGGACTATCCAAAACGATAGTCCCCATGCCGGACTATCCAAAACGATAGTCCCCATGCCGGACTATCCAAAACGATAGTCCCCATGCCGGACTATCCTAAACGATAGTCAACATTCCGGACTATCCAAAACAATAGTCCCCATGCCGGACTATCCAAAACGATAGTCCCCATGCCGGACTATCCAAAACGATAGTACTTATGCCGGACTATCCAAAACGATAGTCCCCATGCCGGACTATCCAAAACGATAGTCCCCATGCCAGACTATCCAAAACGATAGTCCCCATGTCGGACTATGCAAAACGATAGTCCCCATGCCGGACTATCCAAAACGATAGTCCCCATGCCGGACTATCCAAAACGATAGTCCCCATGCCGGATTATCCAAAACGATAGTCCCCATTTAGGACTATTTAAAATGATAGTCTTCATGCCGGACTATCCAAAAAGATAGTCACCATGCAGGACTATCCAAAACGATAGTCCCAATGCCGGACTATCCAAAACGATAGTCCCCATTTCGGACTATCCAAAATGATAGTCCCAATGCCGGACTATCCAAAACGATAGTCCCCATGCCGGACTATCCAAAACGATAGTCCCCATGCCGGACTATCCAAAACGATAGTCCCCATGCCGGATTATCCAAAACGATAGTCCCCATTTAGGACTATTTAAAATGATAGTCTTCATGCCGGACTATCCAAAACGATAGTCCCCATGCCTGACTATCCAAAACGATAGTCCCCATGCAGGACTATCCAAAACAATAGTCCTTGTGCCTGACTATCCAAAACGATAGTCCCAATGCTGGACTATCCAAAACGATAGTCCTTATGCCGGACTATCCAAAACGATAGTAGCAATGCCGGACTATCCAAAACAATAGTCCCCATGCCGGACTATCCAAAACGATAGTCAACATGCCGGACTATCCAAAACGATAGTCCCAATGCCGGACTATCCAAAACGATAGTCCCAATGCCGGACTATCCAAAACGATAGTCCCCATGTCGGACTATCCAAAACGATAGTCCCGTAGCCAGACTATCCAAAACGATAGTCCTCCCGCCGGACTACCCAAAACGATAGTCCCCATGCCGGACAATCCAAAACGATAGTCCCCATGTCGGACTATCCAAAACGATGGTCCCTATGCCGGACTATCCAAAACAATAGTCCTCATGTCGGACTATCCAAAACGATAGTCCCCATGCCGGACTATCCAAAACGATAGTCCCAATGCTGGACTATCCAAAACGATAGTCCTCATGCCGGACTATCCAAAACGATAGTCCCCATGCCGGACTATCCAAAACGATAGTCCCCATGCCGGACTATCCAAAATGATAGTCCCCACGCCGGACTATCTAAAACGATAGTCCCCATGCCGGACTATCCAAAATGGATAGTCCCCATGCCAGACTATCCAAAACGATAGTCCCCATGTCGGACTATGCAAAACGATAGTCCCCATGCCGGACTATCCAAAACGATAGTCCCCATGCCGGACTATCCAAAACGATAGTCCCCATGCCGGATTATTAAAAAAGATAGTCTCCATGCCGGACTATCCAAAACGATAGTCCCCATGCCGGACTATCCAAAACGATAGTCCCCATGCCGGACTGTCCAAAACGATAGTTCCCATGCCGGACTATCCAAAACGATAGTCTACATGCCGAACTATCCAAAACGATGGTCCCCATGCCGGACTATCTAAAACGATAGTCCCCATGCCGGACTATCCAAAACGATAGTCCCCATGCCGGACTATCCAAAACGATAGTCCCCATGCCGGATTATCCAAAAAGATAGTCCCCATTTAGGACTATCCAAAATGATAGTCTTCATGCCGGACTATCCAAAAAGATAGTCACCATGCAGGACTATCCAAAACGATAGTCCCCCTGTCGGACTATCCAAAATGATAGTCCCAATGCCGGACTATCCAAAACGATAGTCCCCATGCCGGACTATCCAAAACGATAGTCCCCATGCCTGACTATCCAAAACGATAGTCCCCATGCCTGACTATCCAAAACGATAGTCCCCATGCAGGACTATCCAAAACAATAGTCCTTGTGGCTGACTATCCAAAACGATAGTCCCAATGCTGGACTATCCAAAACGATAGTCCTTATGCCGGACTATCCAAAACGATAGTAGCAATGCCGGACTATCCAAAATAATAGTCCCCATGCCGGACTATCCAAAACAATAGTACTCATGCCGGACTATCTTAAACGATAGTCCCCATGCCGGACTTTCCAAAACGATAGTCCCCATGCCGGACTATTTAAAACGATAGTCCCCATGCCGGACTATCCAAAACGATAGTCCCCATGCCGGACTATCCAAAACGATAGTCCCCATGCCGGACTATCCAAAACGATAGTCCCCATGGCGGACTGTCCAAAACGATAGTCCCCATGCCGGACTATCCAAAACGATAGTCCCCATGCCGGACTGTCCAAAACGATAGTTCCCATGCCGGACTATCCAAAACGATAGTCTACATGCCGGACTATCCAAAACGATGGTCCCCATGCCGGACTATCTAAAACGATAGTCCCCATGCCGGACTATCCAAAACGATAGTCCCCATGCCGGACTATCCAAAACGATAGTCCCCATGCCGGATTATCCAAAAAGATAGTCCCCATTTAGGACTATCCAAAATGATAGTCTTCATGCCGGACTATCCAAAAAGATAGTCACCATGCAGGACTATCCAAAACGATAGTCCCCCTGTCGGACTATCCAAAATGATAGTCCCAATGCCGGACTATCCAAAACGATAGTCCCCATGCCGGACTATCCAAAACGATAGTCCCCATGCCTGACTATCCAAAACGATAGTCCCCATGCCTGACTATCCAAAACGATAGTCCCCATGCAGGACTATCCAAAACAATAGTCCTTGTGGCTGACTATCCAAAACGATAGTCCCAATGCTGGACTATCCAAAACGATAGTCCTTATGCCGGACTATCCAAAACGATAGTAGCAATGCCGGACTATCCAAAATAATAGTCCCCATGCCGGACTATCCAAAGCAATAGTACTCATGCCGGACTATCTTAAACGATAGTCCCCATGCCGGACTTTCCAAAACGATAGTCCCAATGCCGGACTATCCAAAACGATAGTCCCCATTTCGGACTATCCAAAATGATAGTCCCAATGCCGGACTATCCAAAACGATAGTCCCCATGCCGGACTATCCAAAACGATAGTCCCCATGCCGGACTATCCAAAACGATAGTCCCCATGCCTGACTATCCAAAACGATAGTCCCCATGCCTGACTATCCAAAACGATAGTCCCCATGCAGGACTATCCAAAACAATAGTCCTTGTGCCTGACTATCCAAAACGAAAGTCCCAATGCTGGACTATCCAAAACGATAGTCCTTATGCCGGACTATCCAAAACGATAGTAGCAATGCCGGACTATCCAAAACAATAGTCCCCATGCCGGACTATCCAAAACGATAGTACTCATGCCGGACTATCTAAAACGATAGTCCCCATGCCGGACTATCCAAAACGATAGTCCCCATGCCGGACTATCTAAAACGATAGTCCCAATGCCGGACTATCCAAAACGATAGTCTTCATGTCGGACTATCCAAAACGATAGTCCCCATGCCGGACTATCCAAAACGATCGTCCCAATGCCGGACTATCCAAAACGATAGTCCCCATGCCGGACTATCCAAAACGATAGTTTCCATGCCGGATTATCCAAAACGATAGTCCCGTAGCCAGACTATCCAAAACGATAGTCCTCCCGCCGGACTACCCAAAACGATAGTCCCCATGCCGGACTATCCAAAACGATAGTCCCCATGCCGGACTATCCAAAACGATAATCCACATGCCGGACTATCCAAAACGATAGTCCCCATGCCGGACTATCCAAAACGATAGTCCCCATGCCGGACTATCCAAAACGATAGTCCCCATGCCGGACTATCCTAAACGATAGTCAACATTCCGGACTATCCAAAACAATAGTCCCCATGCCGGACTATCCAAAACGATAGTCCCCATGCCGGACTATCCAAAACGATAGTACTTATGCCGGACTATCCAAAACGATAGTCCCCATGCCGGACTATCCAAAACGATAGTCCCCATGCCAGACTATCCAAAACGATAGTCCCCATGTCGGTCTATGCAAAACGATAGTCCCCATGCCGGACTATCCAAAACGATAGTCCCCATGCCGGACTATCCAAAACGATAGTCCCCATGCCGGATTATCCAAAACGATAGTCCCCATTTAGGACTATTTAAAATGATAGTCTTCATGCCGGACTATCCAAAAAGATAGTCACCATGCAGGACTATCCAAAACGATAGTCCCAATGCCGGACTATCCAAAACGATAGTCCCCATTTCGGACTATCCAAAATGATAGTCCCAATGCCGGACTATCCAAAACGATAGTCCCCATGCCGGACTATCCAAAACGATAGTCCCCATGCCGGACTATCCAAAACGATAGTCCCCATGCCGGATTATCCAAAACGATAGTCCCCATTTAGGACTATTTAAAATGATAGTCTTCATGCCGGACTATCCAAAACGATAGTCCCCATGCCTGACTATCCAAAACGATAGTCCCCATGCAGGACTATCCAAAACAATAGTCCTTGTGCCTGACTATCCAAAACGATAGTCCCAATGCTGGACTATCCAAAACGATAGTCCTTATGCCAGACTATCCAAAACGATAGTAGCAATGCCGGACTATCCAAAACAATAGTCCCCATGCCGGACTATCCAAAACGATAGTCAACATGCCGGACTATCCAAAACGATAGTCCCAATGCCGGACTATCCAAAACGATAGTCCCAATGCCGGACTATCCAAAACGATAGTCCCCATGTCGGACTATCCAAAACGATAGTCCCGTAGCCAGACTATAAAAAACGATAGTCCTCCCGCCGGACTACCCAAAACGATAGTCCCCATGCCGGACAATCCAAAACGATAGTCCCCATGTCGGACTATCCAAAACGATGGTCCCTATGCCGGACTATCCAAAACAATAGTCCTCATGTCGGACTATCCAAAACGATAGTCCCCATGCCGGACTATCCAAAACGATAGTCCCAATGCTGGACTATCCAAAACGATAGTCCTCATGCCGGACTATCCAAAACGATAGTCCCCATGCCGGACTATCCAAAACGATAGTCCCCATGCCGGACTATCCAAAATGATAGTCCCCACGCCGGACTATCTAAAACGATAGTCCCCATGCCGGACTATCCAAAACGATAGTCCCCATGCCAGACTATCCAAAACGATAGTCCCCATGTCGGACTATGCAAAACGATAGTCCCCATGCCGGACTATCCAAAACGATAGTCCCCATGCCGGACTATCCAAAACGATAGTCCCCATGCCGGATTATTAAAAAAGATAGTCTCCATGCCGGACTATCCAAAACGATAGTCCCCATGCCGGACTATCCAAAACGATAGTCCCCATGCCGGACTGTCCAAAACGATAGTTCTTATGCCGGACTATCCAAAACGATAGTCTACATGCCGGACTATCCAAAACGATGGTCCCCATGCCGGACTATCTAAAACGATAGTCCCCATGCCGGACTATCCAAAACGATAGTCCCCATGCCGGACTATCCAAAACGATAGTCCCCATGCCGGATTATCCAAAAAGATAGTCCCCATTTAGGACTATCCAAAATGATAGTCTTCATGCCGGACTATCCAAAAAGATAGTCACCATGCAGGACTATCCAAAACGATAGTCCCCCTGTCCGACTATCCAAAATGATAGTCCCAATGCCGGACTATCCAAAACGATAGTCCCCATGCCGGACAATCCAAAACGATAGTCCCCATGCCTGACTATCCAAAACGATAGTCTACATGCCGGACTATCCAAAACGATGGTCCCCATGCCGGACTATCTAAAACGATAGTCCCCATGCCGGACTATCCAAAACGATAGTCCCCATGCCGGACTATCCAAAACGATAGTCCCCATGCCGGATTATCCAAAAAGATAGTCCCCATTTAGGACTATCCAAAATGATAGTCTTCATGCCGGACTATCCAAAAAGATAGTCACCATGCAGGACTATCCAAAACGATAGTCCCCCTGTCGGACTATCCAAAATGATAGTCCCAATGCCGGACTATCCAAAACGATAGTCCCCATGCCGGACTATCCAAAACGATAGTCCCCATGCCTGACTATCCAAAACGATAGTCCCCATGCCTGACTATCCAAAACGATATTCCCCATGCAGGACTATCCAAAACAATAGTCCTTGTGGCTGACTATCCAAAACGATAGTCCCAATGCTGGACTATCCAAAACGATAGTCCTTATGCCGGACTATCCAAAACGATAGTAGCAATGCCGGACTATCCAAAATAATAGTCCCCATGCCGGACTATCCAAAGCAATAGTACTCATGCCGGACTATCTTAAACGATAGTCCCCATGCCGGACTTTCCAAAACGATAGTCCCAATGCCGGACTATCCAAAACGATAGTCCCCATTTCGGACTATCCAAAATGATAGTCCCAATGCCGGACTATCCAAAACGATAGTCCCCATGCCGGACTATCCAAAACGATAGTCCCCATGCCGGACTATCCAAAACGATAGTCCCCATGCCTGACTATCCAAAACGATAGTCCCCATGCCTGACTATCCAAAACGATAGTCCCCATGCAGGACTATCCAAAACAATAGTCCTTGTGCCTGACTATCCAAAACGAAAGTCCCAATGCTGGACGATCCAAAACGATAGTCCTTATGCCGGACTATCCAAAACGATAGTAGCAATGCCGGACTATCCAAAACAATAGTCCCCATGCCGGACTATCCAAAACGATAGTACTCATGCCGGACTATCTAAAACGATAGTCCCCATGCCGGACTATCCAAAACGATAGTCCCCATGCCGGACTATCTAAAACGATAGTCCCAATGCCGGACTATCCAAAACGATAGTCTTCATGTCGGACTATCCAAAACGATAGTCCCCATGCCGGACTATCCAAAACGATCGTCCCAATGCCGGACTATCCAAAACGATAGTCCCCATGCCGGACTATCCAAAACGATAGTTTCCATGCCGGATTATCCAAAACGATAGTCCCGTAGCCAGACTATCCAAAACGATAGTCCTCCCGCCGGACTACCCAAAACGATAGTCCCCATGCCGGACTATCCAAAACGATAGTCCCCATGCCGGACTATCCAAAACGATAATCCACATGCCGGACTATCCAAAACGATAGTCCCCATGCCGGACTATCCAAAACGATAGTCCCCATGCCGGACTATCCAAAACGATAGTCCCCATGCCGGACTATCCTAAACGATAGTCAACATTCCGGACTATCCAAAACAATAGTCCCCATGCCGGACTATCCAAAACGATAGTCCCCATGCCGGACTATCCAAAACGATAGTACTTATGCCGGACTATCCAAAACGATAGTCCCCATGCCGGACTATCCAAAACGATAGTCCCCATGCCAGACTATCCAAAACGATAGTCCCCATGTCGGACTATGCAAAACGATAGTCCCCATGCCGGACTATCCAAAACGATAGTCCCCATGCCGGACTATCCAAAACGATAGTCCCCATGCCGGATTATCCAAAACGATAGTCCCCATTTAGGACTATTTAAAATGATAGTCTTCATGCCGGACTATCCAAAAAGATAGTCACCATGCAGGACTATCCAAAACGATAGTCCCAATGCCGGACTATCCAAAACGATAGTCCCCATTTCGGACTATCCAAAATGATAGTCCCAATGCCGGACTATCCAAAACGATAGTCCCCATGCCGGACTATCCAAAACGATAGTCCCCATGCCGGACTATAAAAAACGATAGTCCCCATGCCGGATTATCCAAAACGATAGTCCCCATTTAGGACTATTTAAAATGATAGTCTTCATGCCGGACTATCCAAAACGATAGTCCCCATGCCTGACTATCCAAAACGATAGTCCCCATGCAGGACTATCCAAAACAATAGTCCTTGTGCCTGACTATCCAAAACGATAGTCCCAATGCTGGACTATCCAAAACGATAGTCCTTATGCCGGACTATCCAAAACGATAGTAGCAATGCCGGACTATCCAAAACAATAGTCCCCATGCCGGACTATCCAAAACGATAGTCAACATGCCGGACTATCCAAAACGATAGTCCCAATGCCGGACTATCCAAAACGATAGTCCCAATGCCGGACTATCCAAAACGATAGTCCCCATGTCGGACTATCCAAAACGATAGTCCCGTAGCCAGACTATCCAAAACGATAGTCCTCCCGCCGGACTACCCAAAACGATAGTCCCCATGCCGGACAATCCAAAACGATAGTCCCCATGTCGGACTATCCAAAACGATGGTCCCTATGCCGGACTATCCAAAACAATAGTCCTCATGTCGGACTATCCAAAACGATAGTCCCCATGCCGGACTATCCAAAACGATAGTCCCAATGCTGGACTATCCAAAACGATAGTCCTCATGCCGGACTATCCAAAACGATAGTCCCCATGCCGGACTATCCAAAACGATAGTCCCCATGCCGGACTATCCAAAATGATAGTCCCCACGCCGGACTATCTAAAACGATAGTCCCCATGCCGGACTATCCAAAACGATAGTCCCCATGCCAGACTATCCAAAACGATAGTCCCCATGTCGGACTATGCAAAACGATAGTCCCCATGCCGGACTATCTAAAACGATAGTCCCCATGCCGGACTATCCAAAACGATAGTCCCCATGCCGGATTATTAAAAAAGATAGTCTCCATGCCGGACTATCCAAAACGATAGTCCCCATGCCGGACTATCCAAAACGATAGTCCCCATGCCGGACTGTCCAAAACGATAGTTCTTATGCCGGACTATCCAAAACGATAGTCTACATGCCGGACTATCCAAAACGATGGTCCCCATGCCGGACTATCTAAAACGATAGTCCCCATGCCGGACTATCCAAAACGATAGTCCCCATGCCGGACTATCCAAAACGATAGTCCCCATGCCGGATTATCCAAAAAGATAGTCCCCATTTAGGACTATCCAAAATGATAGTCTTCATGCCGGACTATCCAAAAAGATAGTCACCATGCAGGACTATCCAAAACGATAGTCCCCCTGTCGGACTATCCAAAATGATAGTCCCAATGCCGGACTATCCAAAACGATAGTCCCCATGCCGGACAATCCAAAACGATAGTCCCAATGCCTGACTATCCAAAACGATAGTCCCCATGCCTGACTATCCAAAACGATAGTCCTTATGCAGGGCTATCCAAAACAATAGTCCTTGTGGCTGACTATCCAAAACGATAGTCCCAATGCTGGACTATCCAAAACGATAGTCCTTATGCCGGACTATCCAAAACGATAGTAGCAATGCCGGACTATCCAAAATTATAGTCCCCATGCCGGACTATCCAAAACAATAGTACTCATGCCGGACTATCTTAAACGATAGTCCCCATGCCGGACTTTCCAAAACGATAGTCCCCATGCCGGACTATTTAAAACGATAGTCCCCATGCCGGACTATCCAAAACGATAGTCCCCATGCCGGACTATCCAAAACGATAGTCCCCATGCCGGACTATCCAAAACGATTGTCCCCATGCCGGACTGTCCAAAACGATAGTTCCCATGCCGGACTATCCAAAACGATAGTCCACATGCCGGACTATCCAAAACGATGGTCCCCATGCCGGACTATCTAAAACGATAGTCCCCATGCCGGACTATCCAAAACGATAGTCCCCATGCCGGACTATCCAAAACGATAGTCCACATGCCGGACTATCCAAAACGATAGTCCCCATGCCGGACTATCCAAAACGATAGTCCCCATGCCGGACTATCCAAAACGATAGTCCCCATGCCGGACTATCCTAAACGATAGTCAACATTCCGGACTATCCAAAACAATAGTCCCCATGCCGGACTATCCAAAACGATAGTCCCCATGCCGGACTATCCAAAACGATAGTACTTATGCCGGACTATCCAAAACGATAGTCCCCATGCCGGACTATCCAAAACGATAGTCCCCATGCCAGACTATCCAAAACGATAGTCCCCATGTCGGACTATGCAAAACGATAGTCCCCATGCCGGACTATCCAAAATGATAGTCCCCATGCCGGACTATCCAAAACGATAGTCCCCATGCCGGATTATCCAAAACGATAGTCCCCATTTAGGACTATTTAAAATGATAGTCTTCATGCCGGACTATCCAAAAAGATAGTCACCATGCAGGACTATCCAAAACGATAGTCCCAATGCCGGACTATCCAAAACGATAGTCCCCATTTCGGACTATTTAAAATGATAGTCCCAATGCCGGACTATCCAAAACGATAGTCCCCATGCCGGACTATCCAAAACGATAGTCCCCATGCCGGACTATCCAAAACGATAGTCCCCATGCCTGACTATCCAAAACGATAGTCCCCATGCCTGACTATCCAAAACGATAGTCCCAATGCAGGACTATCCAAAACAATAGTCCTTGTGCCTGACTATCCAAAACGATAGTCCCAATGCTGGACTATCCAAAACGATAGTCCTTATGCCGGACTATTCAAAACGATAGTAGCAATGCCGGACTATCCAAAACAATAGTCCCCATGCCGGACTATCCAAAACGATAGTACTCATGCCGGACTATCTAAAACGATAGTCCCCATGCCGGACTATCCAAAACGATAGTCCCCATGCCGGACTATCTAAAACGATAGTCCCAATGCCGGACTATCCAAAACGATAGTCTTCATGTCGGACTATCCAAAACGATAGTCCCCATGCCGGACTATCCAAAACGATCGTCCCAATGCCGGACTATCCAAAACGATAGTCCCCATGCCGGACTATCCAAAACGATAGTTTCCATGCCGGACTATCCAAAACGATAGTCAACATGCCGGACTATCCAAAACGATAGTCCCAATGCCGGACTATCCAAAACGATAGTCCCAATGCTGGACTATCCAAAACGATAGTCCCCATGTCGGACTATCCAAAACGATAGTCCCGTAGCCAGACTATCCAAAACGATAGTCCTCCCGCCGGACTACCCAAAACGATAGTCCCCATGCCGGACAATCCAAAACGATAGTCCCCATGTCGGACTATCCAAAACGATGGTCCCTATGCCGGACTATCCAAAACAATAGTCCTCATGTCGGACTATCCAAAACGATAGTCCCCATGCCGGACTATCCAAAACGATAGTCCCCATGCAGGACTATCCAAAACGATAGTCCCCATGCCGGACTATCCAAAACGATAGTCCCCATGCCGGACTATCCAAAACGATAGTCCCAATGCTGGACTATCCAAAACGATAGTCCTTATGCCGGACTATTAAAAACGATAGTCCCTATGCTTGACTATCCAAAACTATAGTCCCCATGCCGGACTATCTTAAAGGATAGTCCCCATGCCGGACTATCCAAAACGATAGTCCCCATGCCGGACTATCCAAAACGATAGTCCTCATGCCGGACTATCCAAAACGATAGTCCCCATGCCGGACTATCCAAAACGATAGTCCCCATGCCGGACTATCCAAAATGATAGTCCCTACGCCGGACTATCTAAAACGATAGTCCCCATGCCGGACTATCCAAAACGATAGTCCCCATGCCAGACTATCCAAAACGATAGTCCCCATGTCGGACTATGCAAAACGATAGTCCCCATGCCGGACTATCCAAAACGATAGTCCCCATGCCGGACTATCCAAAACGATAGTCCCCATGCCGGATTATTAAAAAAGATAGTCTCCATGCCGGACTATCCAAAACGATAGTCCCCATGCCGGACTATCCAAAACGATAGTCCCCATGCCGGACTATCCAAAATGATAGTCTTCATGCCGGACTATCCAAAAAGATAGTCACCATGCAGGACTATCCAAAACGATAGTCTCCCTGTCGGACTATCCAAAATGATAGTCCCAATGCCGGACTATCCAAAACGATAGTCCCCATGCCTGACTATCCAAAACGATAGTCCCCATGCCTGACTATCCAAAACGATAGTCCCCATGCAGGACTATCCAAAACAATAGTCCTTGTGGCTGACTATCCAAAACGATAGTCCCAATGCTGGACTATCCAAAACGATAGCCCTTATGCCGGACTATCCAAAACGATAGTAGCAATGCCGGACTATCCAAAATAATAGTCCCCATGCCGGACTATCCAAAACAATAGTACTCATGCCGGACTATCTTAAACGATAGTCCCCATGCCGGACTTTCCAAAACGATAGTCCCCATGCCGGACTATTTAAAACGATAGTCCCCATGCCGGACTATCCAAAACGATAGTCCCCATGCCGGACTATCCAAAACGATAATCCCCATGCCGGACTATCCAAAACGATAGTCCCCGTGCCGGACTATCCAAAACGATAGTCTCCATGCCGGACTATCCAAAACGATAGTCCACATGCCGGACTATCCAAAACGATAGTCCCCATGCCGGACTGTCCAAAACGATAGTTCCCATGCCGGACTATCCAAAACGATAGTCCACATGCCGGACTATCCAAAACGATGGTCCCCATGCCGGACTATCTAAAACGATAGTCCCCATGCCGGACTATCCAAAACGATAGTCCCCATGCCGGACTATCCAAAACGATAGTCCCCATGCCGGACTATCCAAAACGATAAACCCCATTCCGGACTATCCAAAACGATAGTCCCTATGTTGGACTATCCAAAACGATAGTCCCCATGCCGGACTATCCAAAACGATAGTCCCCATGCCGGACTATCCAAAACGATAGTCCCAATGCCGGACTATCCAAAACGATAGTCCTTATGCCGGACTATACGAATCGATAGTCCCCATGCCGGACTATATAAAACGATATTCCCCATGTCAGACTATCCAATACGATAGTCCCCATGCCGGACTATCCAAAACGATAGTCCCCATGCCGGACTATCCAAAACGATAGTCCCCATGTCGGACTATCCAAAATGATAGTCCCAATGCCGGACTATCCAAAACGATATTCCCCATGCCGGACTATCCAAAACGATAGTCCCCATGCCTGACTATCCAAAACGATAGTCCTCATGCCTGACTATCCAAAAGGATAGTCCCCATGCAGGACTATCCAAAACAATAGTCCTTGTGCCTGACTATCCAAAACGATAGTCCCAATGCCGGACTATCCAAAACGATAGTCCCCATGCCGGACTATCCACAACGATAGTCCCCATGCCGGACTATCCAAAACGATAGTCCCAATGCCGGACTATCCAAAACGATAGTCCCCATACCGACTATCCAAAACGATAGTCCCCATGCCGGACTATCCAAAACGATAGTCCCCATGCCGGACTATCTAAAACGATAGTCCCCATGCCGGACTATCCAAAACGATAGTCCCCATGCCGGACTATCCAAAACGATAGTCCCAATGCCGGACTATCCAAAACGATAGTCCCTATGTTGGACTATCCAAAACGATAGTCCCCATGCCGGACTATCTAAAACGATAGTCCCCATGCCGGACTATCCAAAACGATCGTCCCCATGCCGGACTATCCAAAACGATAGTCCCCATTCCGGATTATCCGAATCGATAGTCCCCATGCCGGACTATATAAAACGATATTCCCCATGCCGGACTATCCAAAACGATAGTCCCCATGCCGGACTATCCAAAACGATAGTCCCCATGTCGGACTATCTAAAATGATAGTCCCAATGCCGGACTATCCAAAACGATAGTCCCCATGCCGGACTATCCAAAACGATAGTCCCCATGCCTGACTATCCAAAACGATAGTCCCCATGCCTGACTATCCAAAACGATAGTCCCCATGCAGGACTATCCAAAACAATAGTCCTTGTGCCGGACTATCCAAAACGATAGTCCATATGCCGGACTATCCAAAACGATCGTCCAAATGACGGACTATCCAAAACGATAGTCCCAATGCCGGACTATCCAAAACAATAGTCCCCATGCCGGACTATCCAAAACGATAGTACTTATGCCGGACTATCTAAAACGATAGTCCCCATGCCGGACTATCCAAAACGATAGTCCCCATGCCGGACTATTTAAAACGATAGTCCCCATGCCGGACTATCCAAAACGATAGTCCCCATGCCGGACTATCCAAAACGATAATCCCCATGCCGGACTATCCAAAACGATAGTCCCCGTGTCGGACTATCCAAAACGATAGTCCCCATGCCGGACTATCCAAAACGATAGTCCCAATGCAGGACTATCCAAAACAATAGTCCCCATGCCGGACTATCCAAAACGATAGTCAACATGCCGGACTATCCAAAACGATAGTCCCCATGCCGGACTATATAAAACGATAGTCCCAATGCCGGACTATCCAAAACAATAGTCTTCATGTCGGACTATCCAAAACGATAGTCCCCATGCCGGACTATCCAAAACGATCGTCCAAATGACGGACTATCAAAAACGATAGTCCCAATGCCGGACTATCCAAAACGATAGCCCCCCTGCCGGACTAACCAAAACGATAGTCAAAATGCCGGACTATCTAAAACGATAGTCTCCATGCCGGACTATCCAAAACGATAGTCCCATGCCGGACTATCCAAAACAATAGTCCCCATGCCGGACTATCCAAAACGATAGTCCACATGCCGGACTATCCAAAACAATAGTCCCCATGCCGGACTATCCAAAACGATAGTCCCAATGCCGGACTATCCAAAACGATAGTCCCCATGCCGGACTATCCAAAACGATAGTCCCCATGCCGGATTATCCAAAAAGATAGTCCCCATTTAGGACTATCCAAAATGATAGTCTTCATGCCGGACTATCCAAAAAGATAGTCACCATGCAGGACTATCCAAAACGATAGTCCCCCTGTCGGACTATCCAAAATGATAGTCCCAATGCCGGACTATCCAAAACGATAGTCCAAATGCCGGACTATCCAAAACGATAGTCCCCATGCCTGACTATCCAAAACGATAGTCCCCATGCCTGACTATCCAAAACGATAGTCCCCATGCCTGACTATCCAAAACGATAGTCCCCATGCCTGACTATCCAAAACGATAGTCCCCATGCCGGACTGTCCAAAACGATAGTTCCCATGCCGGACTATCCAAAACGATAGTCCACATGCCGGACTATCCAAAACGATGGTCCCCATGCCGGACTATCTAAAACGATAGTCCCCATGCCGGACTATCCAAAACGATAGTCCCCATGCCGGACTATCCAAAACGATAGTCCACATGCCGGACTATCCAAAACGATAGTCCCCATGCCGGACTATCCAAAACGATAGTCCCCATGCCGGACTATCCTAAACGATAGTCAACATTCCGGACTATCCAAAACAATAGTCCCCATGCCGGACTATCCAAAACGATAGTCCCCATGCCGGACTATCCAAAACGATAGTACTTATGCCGGACTATCCAAAACGATAGTCCCCATGCCGGACTATCCAAAATGATAGTCCCCATGCCAGACTATCCAAAACGATAGTCCCCATGTCGGACTATGCAAAACGATAGTCCCCATGCCGGACTATCCAAAACGATAGTCCCCATGCCGGACTATCCAAAACGATGGTCCCCATGCCGGATTATCCAAAACGATAGTCCCCATTTAGGACTATTTAAAATGATAGTCTTCATGCCGGACTATCCAAAAAGATAGTCACCATGCAGGACTATCCAAAACGATAGTCCCAATGCCGGACTATCCAAAACGATAGTCCCTATTTCGGACTATCCAAAATGATAGTCCCAATGCCGGACTATCCAAAACGATAGTCCCCATGCCGGACTATCCAAAACGATAGTCCCCATGCCGGACTATCCAAAACGATAGTCCCCATAACTGACTATCCAAAACGATAGTCCCCATGCCTGACTATCCAAAACGATAGTCCCAATGCAGGACTATCCAAAACAATAGTCCTTGTGCCTGACTATCCAAAACGATAGTCCCAATGCTGGACTATCCAAAACGATAGTCCTTATGCCGGACTATCCAAAACGATAGTAGCAATGCCGGACTATCCAAAACAATAGTCCCCATGCCGGACTATCCAAAACGATAGTACTCATGCCGGACTATCTAAAACGATAGTCCCCATGCCGGACTATCCAAAACGATAGTCCCCTTGCCGGACTATCTAAAACGATAGTCCCAATGCCGGACTATCCAAAACGATAGTCTTCATGTCGGACTATCCAAAACGATAGTCCCCATGCCGGACTATCCAAAACGATCGTCCCAATGCCGGACTATCCAAAACGATAGTCCCCATGCCGGACTATCCAAAACGATAGTTTCCATGCCGGACTATCCAAAACGATAGTCAACATGCCGGACTATCCAAAACGATAGTCCCAATGCCGGACTATCCAAAACGATAGTCCCAATGCCGGACTATCCAAAACGATAGTCCCCATGTCGGACTATCCAAAACGATAGTCCCGTAGCCAGACTATCCAAAACGATAGTCCTCCCGCCGGACTACCCAAAACGATAGTCCCCATGCCGGACAATCCAAAACGATAGTCCCCATGTCGGACTATCCAAAACGATGGTCCCTATGCCGGACTATCCAAAACAATAGTCCTCATGTCGGACTATCCAAAACGATAGTCCCCATGCCGGACTATCCAAAACGATAGTCCCCATGCAGGACTATCCAAAACGATAGTCCCCATGCCGGACTATCCAAAACGATAGTCCCCATGCCGGACTATCCAAAACGATAGTCCCAATGCTGGACTATCCAAAACGATAGTCCTTATGCCGGACTATTAAAAACGATAGTCCCTATGCTTGATTATCCAAAACTATAGTCCCCATGCCGGACTATCCAAAAGGATAGTCCCCATGCCGGACTATCCAAAACGATAGTCCCCATGCGGGACTATCCAAAACGATAGTCCCCATGCCGGACTATCCAAAACGATAGTCCCCATGCCGGACTATCCAAAATGATAGTCCCCACGCCGGACTATCTAAAACGATAGTCCCCATGCCGGACTATCCAAAACGATAGTCCCCATGCCAGACTATCCAAAACGATAGTCCCCATGTCGGACTATGCAAAACGATAGTCCCCATGCCGGACTATCCAAAACGATAGTCCCCATGCCGGACTATCCAAAACGATAGTCCCCATGCCGGATTATTAAAAAAGATAGTCTCCATGCCGGACTAACCAAAACGATAGTCCCCATGCCGGACTATCCAAAACGATAGTCCCCATGCCGGACTGTCCAAAACGATAGTTCCCATGCTGGACTATCCAAAACGATAGTCTACATGCCGGACTATCCAAAACGATGGTCCCCATGCCGGACTATCCAAAACGATGGTCCCCATGCCGGACTATCTAAAACGATAGTCCCCATGCCGGACTATCCAAAACGATAGTCCCCATGCCGGACTATCCAAAACGATAGTCCCCATGCCGGATTATCCAAAAAGATAGTCCCCATTTAGGACTATCCAAAATGATAGTCTTCATGCCGGACTATCCAAAAAGATAGTCACCATGCAGGACTATCCAAAACGATAGTCCCCCTGTCGGACTATCCAAAATGATAGTCCCAATGCCGGACTATCCAAAACGATAGTCCCCATGCCTGACTATCCAAAACGATAGTCCCCATGCCTGACTATCCAAAACGATAGTCCCCATGCAGGACTATCCAAAACAATAGTCCTTGTGGCTGACTATCCAAAACGATAGTCCCAATGCTGGACTATCCAAAACGATAGCCCTTATGCCGGACTATCCAAAACGATAGTAGCAATGCCGGACTATCCAAAACGATAGCCCTTATGCCGGACTATCCAAAACGATAGTAGCAATGCCGGACTATCCAAAATAATAGTCCCCATGCCGGACTATCCAAAACAATAGTACTCATGCCGGACTATCTTAAACGATAGTCCCCATGCCGGACTTTCCAAAACGATAGTCCCCATGCCGGACTATTTAAAACGATAGTCCCCATGCCGGACTATCCAAAACGATAGTCCCCGTGCCGGACTATCCAAAACGATAGTCTCCATGCCGGACTATCCAAAACGATATTCCCCATGCCGGACTATCCAAAACGATAGTCCCCATGCCGGACTGTCCAAAATGATAGTTCCCATGCCGGACTATCCAAAACGATAGTCCACATGCCGGACTATCCAAAACGATGGTCCCCATGCCGGACTATCTAAAACGATAGTCCCCATGCCGGACTATCCAAAACGATAGTCCCCATGCTGGACTATCCAAAACGATAGTCCCCATGCCGGACTATCCAAAACGATAAACCCCATTCCGGACTATCCAAAACGATAGTCCCTATGTTGGACTATCCAAAGAGATAGTCCCCATGCCGGACTATCCAAAACGATAGTCCCCATGCCGGACTATCCAAAACGATAGTCCCAATGCCGGACTATCCAAAACGATAGTCCCCATGCCGGACTATCCAAAACGATAGTCCCCATGCCGGACTATCCAAAACGATAGTCCCCATGTCGGACTATCCAAAATGATAGTCCCAATGCCGGACTATCCAAAACGATATTCCCCATGCCGGACTATCCAAAACGATAGTCCCCATGCCTGACTATCCAAAACGATAGTCCTCATGCCTGACTATCCAAAAGGATAGTCCCCATGCAGGACTATCCAAAACAATAGTCCTTGTGCCTGACTATCCAAAACGATAGTCCCCATGCCTGACTATCCAAAACGATAGTCCCCATGCCGGACTATCCACAACGATAGTCCCCATGCCGGACTATCCAAAACGATAGTCCCAATGCCGGACTATCCAAAACGATAGTCCCCATACCGACTATCCAAAACGATAGTCCCCATGCCGGACTATCCAAAACGATAGTCCCCATGCCGGACTATCTAAAACGATAGTCCCCATGCCGGACTATCCAAAACGATAGTCCCCATGCCGGACTATCCAAAACGATAGTCCCAATGCCGGACTATCCAAAACGATAGTCCCTATGTTGGACTATCCAAAACGATAGTCCCCATGCCGGACTATCTAAAACGATAGTCCCCATGCCGGACTATCCAAAACGATCGTCCCAATGCCGGACTATCCAAAACGATAGTCCCCATTCCGGACTATCCGAATCGATAGTCCCCATGCCGGACTATATAAAACGATATTCCCCATGCCGGACTATCCAAAACGATAGTCCCCATGCCGGACTATCCAAAACGATAGTCCCCATGTCGGACTATCTAAAATGATAGTCCCAATGCCGGACTATCCAAAACGATAGTCCCCATGCCGGACTATCCAAAACGATAGTCCCCATGCCTGACTATCCAAAACGATAGTCCCCATGCCTGACTATCCAAAACGATAGTCCCCATGCAGGACTATCCAAAACAATAGTCCTTGTGCCGGACTATCCAAAACGATAGTCCCAATGCCGGACTATCCAAAACGATCGTCCAAATGACGGACTATCCAAAACGATAGTCCCAATGCCGGACTATCCAAAACAATAGTCCCCATGCCGGACTATCCAAAACGATAGTACTTATGCCGGACTATCTAAACCGATAGTCCCCATGCCGGACTATCCAAAACGATAGTCCCCATGCCGGACTATTTAAAACGATAGTCCCCATGCCGGACTATCCAAAACGATAGTCCCCATGCCGGACTATCCAAAACGATAATCCCCATGCCGGACTATCCAAAACGATAGTCCCCGTGTCGGACTATCCAAAACGATAGTCCCCATGCCGGACTATCCAAAACGATAGTCCCAATGCAGGACTATCCAAAACAATAGTCCCCATGCCGGACTATCCAAAACGATAGTCAACATGCCGGACTATCCAAAACGATAGTCCCCATGCCGGACTATATAAAACGATAGTCCCAATGCCGGACTATCCAAAACAATAGTCTTCATGTCGGACTATCCAAAACGATAGTCCCCATGCCGGACTATCCAAAACGATCGTCCAAATGACGGACTATCAAAAACGATAGTCCCAATGCCGGACTATCCAAAACGATAGCCCCCCTGCCGGACTAACCAAAACGATAGTCAAAATGCCGGACTATCTAAAACGATAGTCTTCATGCCGGACTATCCAAAACGATAGTCCCATGCCGGACTATCCAAAACAATAGTCCCCATGCCGGACTATCCAAAACGATAGTCCACATGCCGGACTATCCAAAACAATAGTCCCCATGCCGGACTATCCAAAACGATAGTCCCAATGCCGGACTATCCAAAACGATAGTCCCCATGCCGGACTATCCAAAACGATAGTCCCCATGCCGGATTATCCAAAAAGATAGTCCCCATTTAGGACTATCCAAAATGATAGTCTTCATGCCGGACTATCCAAAAAGATAGTCACCATGCAGGACTATCCAAAACGATAGTCCCCCTGTCGGACTATCCAAAATGATAGTCCCAATGCCGGACTATCCAAAACGATAGTCCAAATGCCGGACTATCCAAAACGATAGTCCCCATGCCTGACTATCCAAAACGATAGTACTCATGCCGGACTATCTAAAACGATAGTCCCCATGCCTGACTATCCAAAACGATAGTAGCAATGCCGGACTATCCAAAACAATAGTCCCCATGCCGGACTATCCAAAACGATAGTACTCATGCCGGACTATCTAAAACGATAGTCCCCATGCCGGACTATCCAAAACGATAGTCCCCTTGCCGGACTATCTAAAACGATAGTCCCAATGCCGGACTATCCAAAACGATAGTCTTCATGTCGGACTATCCAAAACGATAGTCCCCATGCCGGACTATCCAAAACGATCGTCCCAATGCCGGACTATCCAAAACGATAGTCCCCATGCCGGACTATCCAAAACGATAGTTTCCATGCCGGACTATCCAAAACGATAGTCAACATGCCGGACTATCCAAAACGATAGTCCCAATGCCGGACTATCCAAAACGATAGTCCCAATGCCGGACTATCCAAAACGATAGTCCCCATGTCGGACTATCCAAAACGATAGTCCCGTAGCCAGACTATCCAAAACGATAGTCCTCCCGCCGGACTACCCAAAACGATAGTCCCCATGCCGGACAATCCAAAACGATAGTCCCCATGTCGGACTATCCAAAACGATGGTCCCTATGCCGGACTATCCAAAACAATAGTCCTCATGTCGGACTATCCAAAACGATAGTCCCCATGCCGGACTATCCAAAACGATAGTCCCCATGCAGGACTATCCAAAACGATAGTCCCCATGCCGGACTATCCAAAACGATAGTCCCCATGCCGGACTATCCAAAACGATAGTCCCAATGCTGGACTATCCAAAACGATAGTCCTTATGCCGGACTATTAAAAACGATAGTCCCTATGCTTGATTATCCAAAACTATAGTCCCCATGCCGGACTATCCAAAAGGATAGTCCCCATGCCGGACTATCCAAAACGATAGTCCCCATGCGGGACTATCCAAAACGATAGTCCCCATGCCGGACTATCCAAAACGATAGTCCCCATGCCGGACTATCCAAAATGATAGTCCCCACGCCGGACTATCTAAAACGATAGTCCCCATGCCGGACTATCCAAAACGATAGTCCCCATGCCAGACTATCCAAAACGATAGTCCCCATGTCGGACTATGCAAAACGATAGTCCCCATGCCGGACTATCCAAAACGATAGTCCCCATGCCGGACTATCCAAAACGATAGTCCCCATGCCGGATTATTAAAAAAGATAGTCTCCATGCCGGACTAACCAAAACGATAGTCCCCATGCCGGACTATCCAAAACGATAGTCCCCATGCCGGACTGTCCAAAACGATAGTTCCCATGCTGGACTATCCAAAACGATAGTCTACATGCCGGACTATCCAAAACGATGGTCCCCATGCCGGACTATCCAAAACGATGGTCCCCATGCCGGACTATCTAAAACGATAGTCCCCATGCCGGACTATCCAAAACGATAGTCCCCATGCCGGACTATCCAAAACGATAGTCCCCATGCCGGATTATCCAAAAAGATAGTCCCCATTTAGGACTATCCAAAATGATAGTCTTCATGCCGGACTATCCAAAAAGATAGTCACCATGCAGGACTATCCAAAACGATAGTCCCCCTGTCGGACTATCCAAAATGATAGTCCCAATGCCGGACTATCCAAAACGATAGTCCCCATGCCTGACTATCCAAAACGATAGTCCCCATGCCTGACTATCCAAAACGATAGTCCCCATGCAGGACTATCCAAAACAATAGTCCTTGTGGCTGACTATCCAAAACGATAGTCCCAATGCTGGACTATCCAAAACGATAGCCCTTATGCCGGACTATCCAAAACGATAGTAGCAATGCCGGACTATCCAAAACGATAGCCCTTATGCCGGACTATCCAAAACGATAGTAGCAATGCCGGACTATCCAAAATAATAGTCCCCATGCCGGACTATCCAAAACAATAGTACTCATGCCGGACTATCTTAAACGATAGTCCCCATGCCGGACTTTCCAAAACGATAGTCCCCATGCCGGACTATTTAAAACGATAGTCCCCATGCCGGACTATCCAAAACGATAGTCCCCGTGCCGGACTATCCAAAACGATAGTCTCCATGCCGGACTATCCAAAACGATATTCCCCATGCCGGACTATCCAAAACGATAGTCCCCATGCCGGACTGTCCAAAATGATAGTTCCCATGCCGGACTATCCAAAACGATAGTCCACATGCCGGACTATCCAAAACGATGGTCCCCATGCCGGACTATCTAAAACGATAGTCCCCATGCCGGACTATCCAAAACGATAGTCCCCATGCTGGACTATCCAAAACGATAGTCCCCATGCCGGACTATCCAAAACGATAAACCCCATTCCGGACTATCCAAAACGATAGTCCCTATGTTGGACTATCCAAAGAGATAGTCCCCATGCCGGACTATCCAAAACGATAGTCCCCATGCCGGACTATCCAAAACGATAGTCCCAATGCCGGACTATCCAAAACGATAGTCCCCATGCCGGACTATCCAAAACGATAGTCCCCATGCCGGACTATCCAAAACGATAGTCCCCATGTCGGACTATCCAAAATGATAGTCCCAATGCCGGACTATCCAAAACGATATTCCCCATGCCGGACTATCCAAAACGATAGTCCCCATGCCTGACTATCCAAAACGATAGTCCTCATGCCTGACTATCCAAAAGGATAGTCCCCATGCAGGACTATCCAAAACAATAGTCCTTGTGCCTGACTATCCAAAACGATAGTCCCCATGCCTGACTATCCAAAACGATAGTCCCCATGCCGGACTATCCACAACGATAGTCCCCATGCCGGACTATCCAAAACGATAGTCCCAATGCCGGACTATCCAAAACGATAGTCCCCATACCGACTATCCAAAACGATAGTCCCCATGCCGGACTATCCAAAACGATAGTCCCCATGCCGGACTATCTAAAACGATAGTCCCCATGCCGGACTATCCAAAACGATAGTCCCCATGCCGGACTATCCAAAACGATAGTCCCAATGCCGGACTATCCAAAACGATAGTCCCTATGTTGGACTATCCAAAACGATAGTCCCCATGCCGGACTATCTAAAACGATAGTCCCCATGCCGGACTATCCAAAACGATCGTCCCAATGCCGGACTATCCAAAACGATAGTCCCCATTCCGGACTATCCGAATCGATAGTCCCCATGCCGGACTATATAAAACGATATTCCCCATGCCGGACTATCCAAAACGATAGTCCCCATGCCGGACTATCCAAAACGATAGTCCCCATGTCGGACTATCTAAAATGATAGTCCCAATGCCGGACTATCCAAAACGATAGTCCCCATGCCGGACTATCCAAAACGATAGTCCCCATGCCTGACTATCCAAAACGATAGTCCCCATGCCTGACTATCCAAAACGATAGTCCCCATGCAGGACTATCCAAAACAATAGTCCTTGTGCCGGACTATCCAAAACGATAGTCCCAATGCCGGACTATCCAAAACGATCGTCCAAATGACGGACTATCCAAAACGATAGTCCCAATGCCGGACTATCCAAAACAATAGTCCCCATGCCGGACTATCCAAAACGATAGTACTTATGCCGGACTATCTAAACCGATAGTCCCCATGCCGGACTATCCAAAACGATAGTCCCCATGCCGGACTATTTAAAACGATAGTCCCCATGCCGGACTATCCAAAACGATAGTCCCCATGCCGGACTATCCAAAACGATAATCCCCATGCCGGACTATCCAAAACGATAGTCCCCGTGTCGGACTATCCAAAACGATAGTCCCCATGCCGGACTATCCAAAACGATAGTCCCAATGCAGGACTATCCAAAACAATAGTCCCCATGCCGGACTATCCAAAACGATAGTCAACATGCCAGACTATCCAAAACGATAGTCCCCATGCCGGACTATATAAAACGATAGTCCCAATGCCGGACTATCCAAAACAATAGTCTTCATGTCGGACTATCCAAAACGATAGTCCCCATGCCGGACTATCCACTACGATCGTCCAAATGACGGACTATCAAAAACGATAGTCCCAATGCCGGACTATCCAAAACGATAGCCCCCCTGCCGGACTAACCAAAACGATAGTCAAAATGCCGGACTATCTAAAACGATAGTCTTCATGCCGGACTATCCAAAACGATAGTCCCATGCCGGACTATCCAAAACAATAGTCCCCATGCCGGACTATCCAAAACGATAGTCCACATGCCGGACTATCCAAAACAATAGTCCCCATGCCGGACTATCCAAAACGATAGTCCCAATGCCGGACTATCCAAAACGATAGTCCCCATGCCGGACTATCCAAAACGATAGTCCCCATGCCGGATTATCCAAAAAGATAGTCCCCATTTAGGACTATCCAAAATGATAGTCTTCATGCCGGACTATCCAAAAAGATAGTCACCATGCAGGACTATCCAAAACGATAGTCCCCCTGTCGGACTATCCAAAATGATAGTCCCAATGCCGGACTATCCAAAACGATAGTCCAAATGCCGGACTATCCAAAACGATAGTCCCCATGCCTGACTATCCAAAACGATAGTCCCCATGCCTGACTATCCAAAACGATAGTCCCCATGCCTGACTATCCAAAACGATAGTCCCCATGCCTGACTATCCAAAACGATAGTCCCCATGCAGGACTATCCAAAACAATAGTCCTTGTGCCTGACTATCCAAAACGATAGTCCCAATGCTGGACTATCCAAAACGATAGTCCTTATGCCGGACTATCCAAAACGATAGTAGCAATGCCGGACTATCCAAAACAATAGTCCCCATGCCGGACTATCCAAAACGATAGTACTCATGCCGGACTATCTAAAACGATAGTCCCCATGCCGGACTATCCAAAACGATAGTCCCCATGCCGGACTATCTAAAACGATAGTCCCAATGCCGGACTATCCAAAACGATAGTCTTCATGTCGGACTATCCAAAACGATAGTCCCCATGCCGGACTATCCAAAACGATCGTCCCAATGCCGGACTATCCAAAACGATAGTCCCCATGCCGGACTATCCAAAACGATAGTTTCCATGCCGGACTATCCAAAACGATAGTCAACATGCCGGACTATCCAAAACGATAGTCCCAATGCCGGACTATCCAAAACGATAGTCCCAATGCCGGACTATCCAAAACGATAGTCCCCATGTCGGACTATCCAAAACGATAGTCCCGTAGCCAGACTATCCAAAACGATAGTCCTCCCGCCGGACTACCCAAAACGATAGTCCCCATGCCGGACAATCCAAAACGATAGTCCCCATGTCGGACTATCCAAAACGATAGTCCCCATGCCGGACTATCTAAAACGATAGTCCCAATGCCGGACTATCCAAAACGATAGTCTTCATGTCGGACTATCCAAAACGATAGTCCCCATGCCGGACTATCCAAAACGATCGTCCCAATGCCGGACTATCCAAAACGATAGTCCCCATTTCGGACTATCCAAAATGATAGTCCCAATGCCGGACTATCCAAAACGATAGTCCCCATGCCGTACTATCCAAAACGATAGTCCCCATGCCTGACTATCCAAAACGATAGTCCCCATGCCTGACTATCCAAAACGATAGTCCCCATGCAGGACTATCCAAAACAATAGTCCTTGTGGCTGACTATCCAAAACGATAGTCCCAATGCTGGACTATCCAAAACGATAGTCCTTATGCCGGACTATCCAAAACGATAGTAGCAATGCCGGACTATCCAAAATAATAGTCCCCATTCCGGACTATCCAAAACAATAGTACTCATGCCGGACTATCTTAAACGATAGTCCCCATGCCGGACTTTCCAAAACGATAGTCCCCATGCCGGACTATTTAAAACGATAGTCCCCATGCCGGACTATCCAAAACGATAGTCAACATGCCGGACTATCCAAAACGATAATCCCCATGCCGGACTATCCAAAACGATAGTCCCCGTGCCGGACTATCCAAAACGATAGTCTCCATGCCGGACTATCCAAAACGATAGTCCCCATGCCGGACTATTCAAAACGATAGTCCCCATGCCGGACTGTCCAAAACGATAGTTCCCATGCCGGACTATCCAAAACGATAGTCCACATGCCGGACTATCCAAAACGATGGTCCCCATGCCGGACTATCTAAAACGATAGTCCCCATGCCGGACTATCCAAAACGATAGTCCCCATGCCGGACTATCCAAAACGATAGTCCACATGCCGGACTATCCAAAACGATAGTCCCCATGCCGGACTATCCAAAACGATAGTCCCCATGCCGGACTATCCAAAACGATAGTCCCCATGCCGGACTATCCTAAACGATAGTCAACATTCCGGACTATCCAAAACAATAGTCCCCATGCCGGACTATCCAAAACGATAGTCCCCATGCCGGATTATCCAAAACGATAGTACTTATGCCGGACTATCCAAAACGATAGTCCCCATGCCGGACTATCCAAAACGATAGTCCCCATGCCAGACTATCCAAAACGATAGTCCCCATGTCGGACTATGCAAAACGATAGTCCCCATGCCGGACTATCCAAAACGATAGTCCCCATGCCGGACTATCCAAAACGATAGTCCCCATGCCGGATTATCCAAAACGATAGTCCCCATTTAGGACTATTTAAAATGATAGTCTTCATGCCGGACTATCCAAAAAGATAGTCACCATGCAGGACCATCCAAAACGATAGTCCCAATGCCGGACTATCCAAAACGATAGTCCCCATTTCGGACTATCCAAAATGATAGTCCCAATGCCGGACTATCCAAAACGATAGTCCCCATGCCGGACTATCCAAAACGATAGTCCCCATGCCGGACTATCCAAAACGATAGTCCCCATGCCTGACTATCCAAAACGATAGTCCCCATGCCTGACTATCCAAAACGATAGTCCCACTGCAGGACTATCCAAAACAATAGTCCTTGTGCCTGACTATCCAAAACGATAGTCCCAATGCTGGACTATCCAAAACGATAGTCCTTATGCCGGACTATCCAAAACGATAGTAGCAATGCCGGACTATCCAAAACAATAGTCCCCATGCCGGACTATCCAAAACGATAGTACTCATGCCGGACTATCTAAAACGATAGTCCCCATGCCGGACTATCCAAAACGATAGTCCCCATGCCGGACTATCTAAAACGATAGTCCCAATGCCGGACTATCCAAAACGATAGTCTTCATGTCGGACTATCCAAAACGATAGTCCCCATGCCGGACTATCCAAAACGATCGTCCCAATGCCGGACTATCCAAAACGATAGTCCCCATGCCGGACTATCCAAAACGATAGTTTCCATGCCGGACTATCCAAAACGATAGTCAACATGCCGGACTATCCAAAACGATAGTCCCAATGCCGGAATATCCAAAACGATAGTCCCAATGCCGGACTATCCAAAACGATAGTCCCCATGTCGGACTATCCAAAACGATAGTCCCGTAGCCAGACTATCCAAAACGATAGTCCTCCCGCCGGACTACCCAAAACGATAGTCCCCATGTCGGACAATCCAAAACGATAGTCCCCATGTCGGACTATCCAAAACGATGGTCCCTATGCCGGACTATCCAAAACAATAGTCCTCATGTCGGACTATCCAAAACGATAGTCCCCATGCCGGACTATCCAAAACGATAGTCCCCATGCAGGACTATCCAAAACGATAGTCCCCATGCCGGACTATCCAAAACGATAGTCCCCATGCCGGACTATCCAAAATGATAGTCCCAATGCTGGACTATCCAAAACGATAGTCCTTATGCCGGACTATTAAAAACGATAGTCCCTATGCTTGACTATCCAAAACTATAGTCCCCATGCCGGACTATCCAAAAGGATAGTCCCCATACCGGACTATCCAAAACGATAGTCCCCATGCCGGACTATCCAAAACGATAGTCCTCATGCCGGACTATCCAAAACGATAGTCCCCATGCCGGACTATCCAAAACGATAGTCCCCATGCCGGACTATCCAAAATGATAGTCCCCACGCCGGACTATCTAAAACGATAGTCCCCATGCCGGACTATCCAAAACGATAGTCCCCATGCCAGACTATCCAAAACGATAGTCCCCATGTCGGACTATGCAAAACGATAGTCCCCATGCCGGACTATCCAAAACGATAGTCCCCATGCCGGACTATCCAAAACGATAGTCCCCATGCCGGATTATTAAAAAAGATAGTCTCCATGCCGGACTATCCAAAACGATAGTCCCCATGCCGGACTATCTAAAACGATAGTCCCCATGCCGGACTGTCCAAAACGATAGTTCCCATGCCGGACTATCCAAAACGATAGTCTACATGCCGGACTATCCAAAACGATGGTCCCCATGCCGGACTATCTAAAACGATAGTCCCCATGCCGGACTATCCAAAACGATAGTCCCCATGCCGGACTATCCAAAACGATAGTCCCCATGCCGGATTATCCAAAAAGATAGTCCTTATTTAGGACTATCCAAAATGATAGTCTTCATGCCGGACTATCCAAAAAGATAGTCACCATGCAGGACTATCCAAAACGATAGTCCCCCTGTCGGACTATCCAAAATAATAGTCCCAATGCCGGACTATCCAAAACGATAGTCCCCATGCCGGACTATCCAAAACGATAGTCCCCATGCCTGACTATCCAAAACGATAGTCCCCATGCCTGACTATCCAAAACGATAGTCCCCATGCAGGACTATCCAAAACAATAGTCCTTGTGGCTGACTATCCAAAACGATAGTCCCAATGCTGGACTATCCAAAACGATAGTCCTTATGCCGGACTATCCAAAACGATAGTAGCAATGCCGGACTATCCAAAATAATAGTCCCCATGCCGGACTATCCAAAACGATAGTACTTATGCCGGACTATCCAAAACGATAGTCCCCATGCCGGACTTTCCAAAACGATAGTCCCCATGCCGGACTATTTAAAACGATAGTCCCCATGCCGGACTATCCAAAACGATAGTCCCCATGCCGGACTATCCAAAACGATAATCCCCATGCCGGACTATCCAAAACGATAGTCCCCGTGCCGGACTATCCAAAACGATAGTCTCCATGCCGGACTATCCAAAACGATAGTCCCCATGCCGGACTATCCAAAACGATAGTCCCCATGCCGGACTGTCCAAAACAATAGTTCCCATGCCGGACTTTCCAAAACGATAGTCCACATGCCGGACTATCCAAAACGATGGTCCCCATGCCGGACTATCTAAAACGATAGTCCCCATGCCGGACTATCCAAAACGATAGTCCCCATGCCGGACTATCCAAAACGATAGTCCCCATGCCGGACTATCCAAAACGATAAACCCCATTCCGGACTATCCAAAACGATAGTCCCTATGTTGGACTATCCAAAACGATAGTCCCCATGCCGGACTATCCAAAACGATAGTCCCCATGCCGGACTATCCGAAACGATAGTCCCAATGCCGGACTATCCAAAACGATAGTCCCCATGCCGGACTATACGAATCGATAGTCCCCATGCCGGACTATATAAAACGATATTCCCCATGCCAGATTATCCAATACGATAGTCCCCATGCCGGACTATCCAAAACGATAGTCCCCATGCCGGACTATCCAAAACGATAGTCCCCATGTCGGACTATCCAAAATGATAGTCCCAATGCCGGACTATCCAAAACGATAGTCCCCATGCCGGACTATCCAAAACGATAGTCCCCATGCCTGACTATCCAAAACGATAGTCCTAATGCCTGACTATCCAAAAGGATAGTCCCCATGCAGGACTATCCAAAACAATAGTCCTTGTGCCTGACTATCCAAAACGATAGTCCCAATGCCGGACTATCCAAAACGATAGTCCCCATGCCGGACTATCCACAACGATAGTCCCCATGCCGGACTATCCAAAACGATAGTCCCAATGCCGGACTATCCAAAACGATAGTCCCCATACCGACTATCCAAAACGATAGTCCCCATGCCGGACTATCCAAAACGATAGTCCCCATGCCGGACTATCTAAAACGATAGTCCCCATGCCGGACTATCCAAAACGATAGTCCCCATGCCGGACTATCCAAAACGATAGTCCCAATGCCGGACTATCCAAAACGATAGTCCCTATGTTGGACTATCCAAAACGATAGTCCCCATGCCGGACTATCTAAAACGATAGTCCCCATGCCGGACTATCCAAAACGATCGTCCCAATGCCGGACTATCCAAAACGATAGTCCCCATTCCGGACTATCCGAATCGATAGTCCCCATGCCGGACTATATAAAACGATATTCCCCATGCCGGACTATCCAAAACGATAGTCCCCATGCCGGACTATCCAAAACGATAGTCCCCATGTCGGACTATCTAAAATGATAGTCCCCATGCCTGACTATCCAAAACGATAGTCCCCATGCCTGACTATCCAAAACGATAGTCCCCATGCAGGACTATCCAAAACAATAGTCCTTGTGCCGGACTATCCAAAACGATAGTCCCAATGCCGGACTATCCAAAACGATCGTCCAAATGACGGACTATCCAAAACGATAGTCCCAATGCCGGACTATCCAAAACAATAGTCCCCATGCCGGACTATCCAAAACGATAGTACTTATGCCGGACTATCTAAAACGATAGTCCCCATGCCGGACTATCCAAAACGATAGTCCCCATGCCGGACTATTTAAAACGATAGTCCCCATGCCGGACTATCCAAAACGATAGTCCCCATGCCGGACTATCCAAAACGATAATCCCCATGCCGGACTATCCAAAACGATAGTCCCCGTGTCGGACTATCCAAAACGATAGTCCCCATGCCGGACTATCCAAAACGATAGTCCCAATGCAGGACTATCCAAAACAATAGTCCCCATGCCGGACTATCCAAAACGATAGTCAACATGCCGGACTATCCAAAACGATAGTCCCCATGCCGGACTATATAAAACGATAGTCCCAATGCCGGACTATCCAAAACAATAGTCTTCATGTCGGACTATCCAAAACGATAGTCCCCATTCCGGACTATCCAAAACGATCGTCCAAATGACGGACTATCAAAAACGATAGTCCCAATGCCGGACTATCCAAAACGATAGCCCCCCTGCCGGACTAACCAAAACGATAGTCAAAATGCCGGACTATCTAAAACGATAGTCTCCATGCCGGACTATCCAAAACGATAGTAGCATGCCGGACTATCCAAAACAATAGTCCCCATGCCGGACTATCCAAAACGATAGTCCACATGCCGGACTATCCAAAACAATAGTCCCCATGCCGGACTATCCAAAACGATAGTCCCAATGCCGGACTATCCAAAACGATAGTCCCCATGCCGGACTATCCAAAACGATAGTCCCCATGCCAGATTATCCAAAAAGATAGTCCCCATTTAGGACTATCCAAAATGATAGTCTTCATGCCGGACTATCCAATAAGATAGTCACCATGCAGGACTATCCAAAACGATAGTCCCCCTGTCGGACTATCCAAAATGATAGTCCCAATGCCGGACTATCCAAAACGATAGTCCCCATGCCGGACTATCCAAAACGATAGTCCCCATGCCTGACTATCCAAAACGATAGTCCCCATGCCTGACTATCCAAAACGATAGTCAACATGCCTGACTATCCAAAACGATAGTCCCCATGCCTGACTATCCAAAACGATAGTCCCCATGCAGGACTATCCAAAACAATAGTCCTTGTGCCTGACTATCCAAAACGATAGTCCCAATGCTGGTCTATCCAAAACGATAGTTCTTATGCCGGACTATCCAAAACGATAGTAGCAATGCCGGACTATCCAAAACAATAGTCCCCATGCCGGACTATCCAAAACGATAGGACTCATGCCGGACTATCTAAAACGATAGTCCCCATGCCGGACTATCCAAAACGATAGTCCCCATGCCGGACTATCTAAAACGATAGTCCCAATGCCGGACTATCCAAAACGATAGTCTTCATGCCGGACTATCCAAAACGATAGTCCCCATGCCGGACTATCCTAAACGATAGTCAACATTCCGGACTATCCAAAACAATAGTCCCCATGCCGGACTATCCAAAACGATAGTCCCCATGCCGGACTATCCAAAACGATAGTACTTATGCCGGAGTATCCAAAACGATAGTCCCCATGCCGGACTATCCAAAACGATAGTCCCTATGCCAGACTATCCAAAACGATAGTCCCCATGTCGGACTATGCAAAACGATAGTCCCCATGCCGGACTATCCAAAACGATAGTCCCCATGCCGGACTATCCAAAACGATAGTCCCCATGCCGGATTATCCAAAACGATAGTCCCCATTTAGGACTATTTAAAATGATAGTCTTCATGCCGGACTATCCAAAAAGATAGTCACCATGCAGGACTATCCAAAACGATAGTCCCAATGCCGGACTATCCAAAACGATAGTCCCCATTTCGGACTATCCAAAATGATAGTCCCAATGCCGGACTATCCAAAACGATAGTCCCCATGCCGGACTATCCAAAACGATAGTCCCCATGCCGGACTATCCAAAACGATAGTCCCCATGCCTGACTATCCAAAACGATAGTCCCCATGCCTGACTATCCAAAACGATAGTCCCCATGCAGGACTATCCAAAACAATAGTCCTTGTGCCTGACTATCCAAAACGATAGTCCCAATGCTGGACTATCCAAAACGATAGTCCTTATGCCGGACTATCCAAAACGATAGTAGCAATGCCGGACTATCTAAAACGATAGTCCCCATGCCGGACTATCCAAAACGATAGTCCCAATGCCGGACTATCCAAAACGATAGTCCCAATGCCGGACTATCCAAAACGATAGTCCCCATGTCGGACTATCCAAAACGATAGTCCCGTAGCCAGACTATCCAAAACGATAGTCCTCCCGCCGGACTACCCAAAACGATAGTCCCCATGCCGGACAATCCAAAACGATAGTCCCCATGTCGGACTATCCAAAACGATGGTCCCTATGCCGGACTATCCAAAACAATAGTCCTCATGTCGGACTATCCAAAACGATAGTCCCCATGCCGGACTATCCAAAACGATAGTCCCCATGCAGGACTATCCAAAACGATAGTCCCCATGCCGGACTATCCAAAACGATAGTCCCCATGCCGGACTATCCAAAACGATAGTCCCAATGCTGGACTATCCAAAACGATAGTCCTTATGCCGGACTATTAAAAACGATAGTCCCTATTCTTGACTATCCAAAACTATAGTCCCCATGCCGGACTATCCAAAAGGATAGTCCCCATGCCGGACTATCCAAAACGATAGTCCCCATGCCGGACTATCCAAAACGATAGTCCTCATGCTGGACTATCCAAAACGATAGTCCCCATGCCGGACTATCCAAAACGATAGTCCCCATGCCGGACTATCCAAAATGATAGTCCCCACGCCGGACTATCTAAAACGATAGTCCCCATGCCGGACTATCCAAAACGATAGTCCCCATGCCAGACTATCCAAAACGATAGTCCCCATGTCGGACTATGCAAAACGATAGTCCCCATGCCGGACTATCCAAAACGATAGTCCCCATGCCGGACTATCCAAAACGATAGTCCCCATGCCGGATTATTAAAAAAGATAGTCTCCATGCCGGACTATCCAAAACGATAGTCCCCATGCCGGACTATCCAAAACGATAGTCCCCATGCCGGACTGTCCAAAACGATAGTTCCCATGCCGGACTATCCAAAACGATAGTCTACATGCCGGACTATCCAAAACGATGGTCCCCATGCCGGACTATCTAAAACGATAGTCCCCATGCCGGACTATAAAAAACGATAGTCCCCATGCCGGACTATCCAAAACGATAGTCCCCATGCCGGATTATCCAAAAAGATAGTCCCCATTTAGGACTATCCAAAATGATAGTCTTCATGCCGGACTATCCAAAAAGATAGTCACCATGCAGGACTATCCAAAACGATAGTCCCCCTGTCGGACTATCCAAAATGATAGTCCCAATGCCGGACTATCCAAAACGATAGTCCCCATGCCGGACTATCCAAAACGATAGTCCCCATGCCTGACTATCCAAAACGATAGTCCCCATGCCTGACTATCCAAAACGATAGTCCCCATGCAGGACTATCCAAAACAATAGTCCTTGTGGCTGACTATCCAAAACGATAGTCCCAATGCTGGACTATCCAAAACGATAGTCCTTATGCCGGACTATCCAAAACGATAGTAGCAATGCCGGACTATCCAAAATAATAGTCCCCATGCCGGACTATCCAAAACAATAGTACTCATGCCGGACTATCTTAAACGATAGTCCCCATGCCGGACTTTCCAAAACGATAGTCCCCATGCCGGACTATTTAAAACGATAGTCCCCATGCCGGACTATCCAAAACGATAGTCCCCATGCCGGATTATCCAAAACGATAATCCCCATGCCGGACTATCCAAAACGATAGTCCCCGTGCCGGACTATCCAAAACGATAGTCTCCATGCCGGACTATCCAAAACGATAGTCCCCATGCCGGACTATCCAAAACGATAGTTCCCATGCCGGACTGTCCAAAACGATAGTCCCCATGCCGGACTGTCCAAAACGATAGTTCCCATGCCGGACTATCCAAAACGATAGTCCACATGCCGGACTATCCAAAACGATAAACCCCATTCCGGACTATCCAAAACGATAGTCCCTATGTTGGACTATCCAAAACGATAGTCCCCATGCCGGACTATCCAAAACGATAGTCCCCATGCCGGACTATCCAAAACGATAGTCCCAATGCCGGACTATCCAAAACGATAGTCCCCATGCCGGACTATACGAATCGATAGTCCCCATGCCGGACTATATAAAACGATATTCCCCATGCCAGACTATCCAATACGATAGTCCCCATGCCGGACTATCCAAAACGATAGTCCCCATGCCGGACTATCCAAAACGATAGTCCCCATGTCGGGCTATCCAAAATGATAGTCCCAATGCCGGACTATCCAAAACGATAGTCCCCATGCCGGACTATCCAAAACGATAGTCCCCATGCCTGACTATCCAAAACGATAGTCCTCATGCCTGACTATCCAAAAGGATAGTCCCCATGCAGGACTATCCAAAACAATAGTCCTTGTGCCTGACTATCCAAAACGATAGTCCCAATGCCGGACTATCCAAAACGATAGTCCCCATGCCGGACTATCCACAACGATAGTCCCCATGCCGGACTATCCAAAACGATAGTCCCAATGCCGGACTATCCAAAACGATAGTCCCCATACCGACTATCCAAAACGATAGTCCCCATGCCGGACTATCCAAAACGATAGTCCCCATGCCGGACTATCTAAAACGATAGTCCCCATGCCGGACTATCCAAAACGATAGTCCCCATGCCGGACTATCCAAAACGATAGTCCCAATGCCGGACTATCCAAAACGATAGTCCCTATGTTGGACTATCCAAAACGATAGTCCCCATGCCGGACTACCTAAAACGATAGTCCCCATGCCGGACTATCCAAAACGATAGTCCCAATGCCGGACTATCCAAAACGATAGTCCCCATTCCGGACTATCCGAATCGATAGTCCCCATGCCGGACTATATAAAACGATATTCCCCATGCCGGACTATCCAAAACGATAGTCCCCATGCCGGACTATCCAAAACGATAGTCCCCATGTCGGACTATCTAAAATGATAGTCCCAATGCCGGACTATCTAAAACGATAGTCCCCATGCCGGACTATCCAAAACGATAGTCCCCATGCCTGACTATCCAAAACGATAGTCCCCATGCCTGACTATCCAAAACGATAGTCCCCATGCAGGACTATCCAAAACAATAGTCCTTGTGCCGGACTATCCAAAACGATAGTCCCAATGCCGGACTATCCAAAACGATCGTCCAAATGACGGACTATCCAAAACGATAGTCCCAATGCCGGACTATCCAAAACAATAGTCCCCATGCCGGACTATCCAAAACGATAGTACTTATGCCGGACTATCTAAAACGATAGTCCCCATGCCGGACTATCCAAAACGATAGTCCCCATGCCGGACTATTTAAAACGATAGTCCCAATGCCGGACTATCCAAAACGATCGTCCAAATGACGGACTATCCAAAACGATAGTCCCAATGCCGGACTATCCAAAACAATAGTCCCCATGCCGGACTATCCAAAACGATAGTACTTATGCCGGACTATCTAAAACGATAGTCCCCATGCCGGACTATCCAAAACGATAGTCCCCATGCCGGACTATCCAAAACGATAATCCCCATGCCGGACTATCCAAAACGATAGTCCCCGTGTCGGACTATCCAAAACGATAGTCCCCATGCCGGACTATCCAAAACGATAGTCCCAATGCAGGACTATCCAAAACAATAGTCCCCATGCCGGACTATCCAAAACGATAGTCAACATGCCGGACTATCCAAAACGATAGTCCCCATGCCGGACTATATAAAACGATAGTCCCAATGCCGGACTATCCAAAACAATAGTCTTCATGTCGGACTATCCAAAACGATAGTCCCCATGCCGGACTATCCAAAACGATCGTCCAAATGACGGACTATCAAAAACGATAGTCCCAATGCCGGACTATCCAAAACGATAGTCCACATGCCGGACTATCCAAAATGATAAACCCCATTCCGGACTATCCAAAACGATAGTCCCTATGTTGGACTATCCAAAACGATAGTCCCCATGCCGGACTATCCAAAACGATAGTCCCCATGCCGGACTATCCAAAACGATAGTCCCAATGCCGGACTATCCAAAACGATAGTCCCCATGCCGGACTATACGAATCGATAGTCCCCATGCCGGACTATATAAAACGATATTCCCCATGCCAGACTATCCAATACGATAGTCCCCATGCCGGACTATCCAAAACGATAGTCCCCATGCCGGACTATCCAAAACGATAGTCCCCATGTCGGGCTATCCAAAATGATAGTCCCAATGCCGGACTATCCAAAACGATAGTCCCCATGCCGGACTATCCAAAACGATAGTCCCCATGCCTGACTATCCAAAACGATAGTCCTCATGCCTGACTATCCAAAAGGATAGTCCCCATGCAGGACTATCCAAAACAATAGTCCTTGTGCCTGACTATCCAAAACGATAGTCCCAATGCCGGACTATCCAAAACGATAGTCCCCATGCCGGACTATCCACAACGATAGTCCCCATGCCGGACTATCCAAAACGATAGTCCCAATGCCGGACTATCCAAAACGATAGTCCCCATACCGACTATCCAAAACGATAGTCCCCATGCCGGACTATCCAAAACGATAGTCCCCATGCCGGACTATCTAAAACGATAGTCCCCATGCCGGACTATCCAAAACGATAGTCCCCATAACGGACTATCCAAAACGATAGTCCCAATGCCGGACTATCCAAAACGATAGTCCCTATGTTGGACTATCCAAAACGATAGTCCCCATGCCGGACTACCTAAAACGATAGTCCCCATGCCGGACTATCCAAAACGATAGTCCCAATGCCGGACTATCCAAAACGATAGTCCCCATTCCGGACTATCCGAATCGATAGTCCCCATGCCGGACTATATAAAACGATATTCCCCATGCCGGACTATCCAAAACGATAGTCCCCATGCCGGACTATCCAAAACGATAGTCCCCATGTCGGACTATCTAAAATGATAGTCCCAATGCCGGACTATCTAAAACGATAGTCCCCATGCCGGACTATCCAAAACGATAGTCCCCATGCCTGACTATCCAAAACGATAGTCCCCATGCCTGACTATCCAAAACGATAGTCCCCATGCAGGACTATCCAAAACAATAGTCCTTGTGCCGGACTATCCAAAACGATAGTCCCAATGCCGGACTATCCAAAACGATCGTCCAAATGACGGACTATCCAAAACGATAGTCCCAATGCCGGACTATCCAAAACAATAGTCCCCATGCCGGACTATCCAAAACGATAGTACTTATGCCGGACTATCTAAAACGATAGTCCCCATGCCGGACTATCCAAAACGATAGTCCCCATGCCGGACTATTTAAAACGATAGTCCCCATGCCGGACTATCCAAAACGATAGTCCCCGTGCCGGACTATCCAAAACGATAATCCCCATGCCGGACTATCCAAAACGATAGTCCCCGTGTCGGACTATCCAAAACGATAGTCCCCATGCCGGACTATCCAAAACGATAGTCCCAATGCAGGACTATCCAAAACAATAGTCCCCATGCCGGACTATCCAAAACGATAGTCAACATGCCGGACTATCCAAAACGATAGTCCCCATGCCGGACTATATAAAACGATAGTCCCAATGCCGGACTATCCAAAACAATAGTCTTCATGTCGGACTATCCAAAACGATAGTCCCCATGCCGGACTATCCAAAACGATCGTCCAAATGACGGACTATCAAAAACGATAGTCCCAATGCCGGACTATCCAAAACGATAGCCCCCCTGCCGGACTAACCAAAACGATAGTCAAAATGCCGGACTATCTAAAACGATAGTCTCCATGCCGGACTATCCAAAACGATAGTCCCATGCCGGACTATCCAAAACAATAGTCCCCATGCCGGACTATCCAAAACGATAGTCCACATGCCGGACTATCCAAAACAATAGTCCCCATGCCGGACTATCCAAAACGATAGTCCCAATGCCGGACTATCCAAAACGATAGTCCCCATGCCGGACTATCCAAAACGATAGTCCCCATGCCGGATTATCCAAAAAGATAGTCCCCATTTAGGACTATCCAAAATGATAGTCTTCATGCCGGACTATCCAAAAAGATAGTCACCATGCAGGACTATCCAAAACGATAGTCCCCCTGTCGGACTATCCAAAATGATAGTCCCAATGCCGGACTATCCAAAACGATAGTCCCCATGCCGGACTATCCAAAACGATAGTCCCCATGCCTGACTATCCAAAACGATAGTCCCCATGCCTGACTATCCAAAACGATAGTCCCCATGCAGGACTATCCAAAACAATAGTCCTTGATGCTGACTATCCAAAACGATAGTCCCAATGCTGGACTATCCAAAACGATAGTCCTTATGCCGGACTATCCAAAACGATAGTAGCAATGCCGGACTATCCAAAACAATAGTCCCCATGCCGGACTATCCAAAACAATAGTACTCATGCCGGACTATCTTAAACGATAGTCCCCATGCCGGACTATCCAAAACGATAGTCCCCATGCCGGACTATTTAAAACGATAGTCCCCATGCCGGACTATCCAAAACGATAGTCCCCATGCCGGACTATCCAAAACGATAATCCCCATGCCGGACTATCCAAAACGATAGTCCCCGTGCCGGACTATCCAAAACTATAGTCTCCATGCCGGACTATCCAAAACGATAGTCCCCATGCCGGACTATCTAAAACGATAGTCCCCATGCCGGACTATCCAAAACGATAGTCCCCATGCCGGACTATCCAAAACGATAGTCCCCATGCCGGACTATCCAAAACGATAGTCCCCATGCCTGACTATCCAAAACGATAGTCCCCATGCCGGACTATCTAAAACGATAGTCCCCATGCCGGACTATCCAAAACGATAGTCCCCATGCCGGACTATCCAAAACGATAGTCCCAATGCTGGACTATCCAAAACGATAGTCCCTATGTTGGACTATCCAAAACGATAGTCCCCATGCCGGACTATCCAAAACGATAGTCCCCATGCCGGACTATCCAAAACGATAGTCCCAATGCCGGACTATCCAAAACGATAGTCCCCATGCCGGACTATCCGAATCGATAGTCCCCATGCCGGACTATATAAAACGATATTCCCCATGCCGGACTATCCAAAACGATAGTCCCCATGCCGGACTATCCAAAACGATAGTCCCCATGTCGGACTATCTAAAATGATAGTCCCAATGCCGGACTATCCAAAACGATAGTCCCCATGCCGGACTATCCAAAACGATAGTCCCCATGCCTGACTATCCAAAACGATAGTCCCCATGCCTGACTATCCAAAACGATAGTCCCCATGCAGGACTATCCAAAACAATAGTCCTTGTGCCTGACTATCCGAAACGATAGTCCCAATGCCGGACTATCCAAAACGATCGTCCAAATGACGGACTATCCAAAACGATAGTCCCAATGCCGGACTATCTAAAACGATAGTCCCCATGCCGGACTATCCAAAACGATAGTCCCCATGCCGGACTATTTAAAACGATAGTCCCTATGCCGGACTATCCAAAACGATATTCCCCATGCCGGACTATCCAAAACGATAATCCCCATGCCGGACTATCCAAAACGATAGTCCCCGTGTCGGACTATCCAAAACGATAGTCCCCATGCCGGACTATCCAAAACGATAGTCCCAATGCAGGACTATCCAAAACAATAGTCCCCATGCCGGACTATCAAAAACGATAGTCAACATGCCGGACTATCCAAAACGATAGTCCCCATCCTGGACTATATAAAACGATAGTCCCAATGCCGGACTATCCAAAACGATAGTCTTCATGTCGGACTATCCAAAACGATAGTCCCCATGCCGGACTATCCAAAACGATAGTCCCCATGCCGGACTATCCAAAACGATCGTCCAAATGACGGACTATCAAAAACGATAGTCCCAATGCCGGACTATCCAAAACGATAGCCCCCCTGCCGGACTAACCAAAACGATAGTCCCATGCCGGACTATCCAAAACAATAGTCCCCATGCCGGACTATCCAAAACGATAGTCCACATGCCGGACTATCCAAAACAATAGTCCCCATGCCGGACTATCCAAAACGATAGTCCCAATGCCGGACTATCCAAAACGATAGTCCCCATGCCGGACTATCCAAAACGATAGTCCCCATGCCGGATTATCCAAAAAGATAGTCCCCATTTAGGACTATCCAAAATGATAGTCTTCATGCCGGACTATCCAAAAAGATAGTCACCATGCAGGACTATCCAAAACGATAGTCCCCCTGTCGGACTACCCAAAATGATAGTCCCAATGCCGGACTATCCAAAACGATAGTCCCCATGCCGGACTATCCAAAACGATAGTCCCCATGCCTGACTATCCAAAACGATAGTCCCCATGCCTGACTATCCAAAACGATAGTCCCCATGCCGGACTATCCAAAACGATAGTCCCCATGCCGGATTATCCAAAACGATAGTCCTCATTTAGGACTATTTAAAATGATAGTCTTCATGCCGGACTATCCAAAAAGATAGTCACCATGCAGGACTATCCAAAACGATAGTCCCAATGCCGGACTATCCAAAACGATAGTCCCCATTTCGGACTATCCAAAATGATAGTCCCGATGCCGGACTATCCAAAACGATAGTCCCCATGCCGGACTATCCAAAACGATAGTCCCCATGCCGGACTATCCAAAACGATTGTCCCCATGCCTGACTATCCAAAACGATAGTCCCCATGCCTGACTATCCAAAACGATAGTCCCCATGCAGGACTATCCAAAACAATAGTCCTTGTGCCTGACTATCCAAAACGATAGTCCCAATGCTGGACTATCCAAAACGATAGTCCTTATGCCGGACTATCCAAAACGATAGTAGCAATGCCGGACTATCCAAAACAATAGTCCCCATGCCGGACTATCCAAAACGATAGTACTCATGCCGGACTATCTAAAACGATAGTCCCCATGCCGGACTATCCAAAACGATAGTCCCCATGCCGGACTATCTAAAACGATAGTCCCAATGCCGGACTATCCAAAACGATAGTCTTCATGTCGGACTATCCAAAACGATAGTCCCCATGCCGGACTATCCAAAACGATCGTCCCAATGCCGGACTATCCAAAACGATCGTCCCAATGCCGGACTATCCAAAACGATAGTTTCCATGCCGGACTATCCAAAACGATAGTCAACATGCCGGACTATCCAAAACGATAGTCCCAATGCCGGACTATCCAAAACGATAGTCCCAATGCCGGACTATCCAAAACGATAGTCCCCATGTCGGACTATCCAAAACGATAGTCCCGTAGCCAGACTATCCAAAACGATAGTCCCCATGCCGGACTATCCAAAACGATAGTCCCCATGCCTGACTATCCAAAACGATAGTCCCCATGCCTGACTATCCAAAACGATAGTCCCCATGCAGGACTATCCAAAACAATAGTCCTTGTGCCTGACTATCCGAAACGATAGTCCCAATGCCGGACTATCCAAAACGATCGTCCAAATGACGGACTATCCAAAACGATAGTCCCAATGCCGGACTATCTAAAACGATAGTCCCCATGCCGGACTATCCAAAACGATAGTCCCCATGCCGGACTATTTAAAACGATAGTCCCTATGCCGGACTATCCAAAACGATATTCCCCATGCCGGACTATCCAAAACGATAATCCCCATGCCGGACTATCCAAAACGATAGTCCCCGTGTCGGACTATCCAAAACGATAGTCCCCATGCCGGACTATCCAAAACGATAGTCCCAATGCAGGACTATCCAAAACAATAGTCCCCATGCCGGACTATCAAAAACGATAGTCAACATGCCGGACTATCCAAAACGATAGTCCCCATCCTGGACTATATAAAACGATAGTCCCAATGCCGGACTATCCAAAACGATAGTCTTCATGTCGGACTATCCAAAACGATAGTCCCCATGCCGGACTATCCAAAACGATAGTCCCCATGCCGGACTATCCAAAACGATCGTCCAAATGACGGACTATCAAAAACGATAGTCCCAATGCCGGACTATCCAAAACGATAGCCCCCCTGCCGGACTAACCAAAACGATAGTCCCATGCCGGACTATCCAAAACAATAGTCCCCATGCCGGACTATCCAAAACGATAGTCCACATGCCGGACTATCCAAAACAATAGTCCCCATGCCGGACTATCCAAAACGATAGTCCCAATGCCGGACTATCCAAAACGATAGTCCCCATGCCGGACTATCCAAAACGATAGTCCCCATGCCGGATTATCCAAAAAGATAGTCCCCATTTAGGACTATCCAAAATGATAGTCTTCATGCCGGACTATCCAAAAAGATAGTCACCATGCAGGACTATCCAAAACGATAGTCCCCCTGTCGGACTACCCAAAATGATAGTCCCAATGCCGGACTATCCAAAACGATAGTCCCCATGCCGGACTATCCAAAACGATAGTCCCCATGCCTGACTATCCAAAACGATAGTCCCCATGCCTGACTATCCAAAACGATAGTCCCCATGCCGGACTATCCAAAACGATAGTCCCCATGCCGGATTATCCAAAACGATAGTCCTCATTTAGGACTATTTAAAATGATAGTCTTCATGCCGGACTATCCAAAAAGATAGTCACCATGCAGGACTATCCAAAACGATAGTCCCAATGCCGGACTATCCAAAACGATAGTCCCCATTTCGGACTATCCAAAATGATAGTCCCGATGCCGGACTATCCAAAACGATAGTCCCCATGCCGGACTATCCAAAACGATAGTCCCCATGCCGGACTATCCAAAACGATAGTCCCCATGCCTGACTATCCAAAACGATAGTCCCCATGCCTGACTATCCAAAACGATAGTCCCCATGCAGGACTATCCAAAACAATAGTCCTTGTGCCTGACTATCCAAAACGATAGTCCCAATGCTGGACTATCCAAAACGATAGTCCTTATGCCGGACTATCCAAAACGATAGTAGCAATGCCGGACTATCCAAAACAATAGTCCCCATGCCGGACTATCCAAAACGATAGTACTCATGCCGGACTATCTAAAACGATAGTCCCCATGCCGGACTATCCAAAACGATAGTCCCCATGCCGGACTATCTAAAACGATAGTCCCAATGCCGGACTATCCAAAACGATAGTCTTCATGTCGGACTATCCAAAACGATAGTCCCCATGCCGGACTATCCAAAACGATCGTCCCAATGCCGGACTATCCAAAACGATCGTCCCAATGCCGGACTATCCAAAACGATAGTTTCCATGCCGGACTATCCAAAACGATAGTCAACATGCCGGACTATCCAAAACGATAGTCCCAATGCCGGACTATCCAAAACGATAGTCCCAATGCCGGACTATCCAAAACGATAGTCCCCATGTCGGACTATCCAAAACGATAGTCCCGTAGCCAGACTATCCAAAACGATAGTCCTCCCGCCGGACTACCCAAAACGATAGTCCCCATGCCGGACAATCCAAAACGATAGTCCCCATGTCGGACTATCCAAAACGATGGTCCCTATGCCGGACTATCCAAAACAATAGTCCTCATGTCGGACTATCCAAAACGATAGTCCCCATGCCGGACTATCCAAAACGATAGTCCCAATGCTGGACTATCCAAAACGATAGTCCTTATGCCGGACTATTAAAAACGATAGTCCCTATGCTTGACTATCCAAAACTATAGTCCCCATGCCGGACTATCCAAAAGGATAGTCCCCATGCCGGACTATCCAAAACGATAGTCCCCATGCCGGACTATCCAAAACGATAGTCCTCATGCCGGACTATCCAAAACGATAGTCCCCATGCCGGACTATCCAAAACGATAGTCCCCATGCCGGACTATCCAAAATGATAGTCCCCACGCCGGACTATCTAAAACGATAGTCCCCATGCCGGACTATCCAAAACGATAGTCCCCATGCCAGACTATCCAAAACGATAGTCCCCATGTCGGACTATGCAAAACGATAGTCCCCATGCCGGACTATCCAAAACGATAGTCCCCATGCCGGACTATCCAAAACGATAGTCCCCATGCCGGATTATCCAAAACGATAGTCCCCATTTAGGACTATTTAAAATGATAGTCTTCATGCCGGACTATCCAAAAAGATAGTCACCATGCAGGACTATCCAAAACGATAGTCCCAATGCCGGACTATCCAAAACGATAGTCCCCATTTCGGACTATCCAAAATGATAGTCCCAATGCCGGACTATCCAAAACGATAGTCCCCATGCCGGACTATCCAAAACGATAGTCCCCATGCCGGACTATCCAAAACGATAGTCCCCATGCCGGACTATCTAAAACGATAGTCCCAATGCCGGACTATCCAAAACGATAGTCTTCATGCCGGACTATCCAAAACGATAGTCCCCATGCCGGACTATCCTAAACGATAGTCAACATTCCGGACTATCCAAAACAATAGTCCCCATGCCGGACTATCCAAAACGATAGTCCCCATGCCGGACTATCCAAAACGATAGTACTTATGCCGGACTATCCAAAACGATAGTCCCCATGCCGGACTATCCAAAACGATAGTCCCTATGCCAGACTATCCAAAACGATAGTCCCCATGTCGGACTATGCAAAACGATAGTCCCCATGCCGGACTATCCAAAACGATAGTCCCCATGCCGGACTATCCAAAACGATAGTCCCCATGCCGGATTATCCAAAACGATAGTCCCCATTTAGGACTATTTAAAATGATAGTCTTCATGCCGGACTATCCAAAAAGATAGTCACCATGCAGGACTATCCAAAACGATAGTCCCAATGCCGGACTATCCAAAACGATAGTCCCCATTTCGGACTATCCAAAATGATAGTCCCAATGCCGGACTATCCAAAACGATAGTCCCCATGCCGGACTATCCAAAACGATAGTCCCCATGCCGGACTATCCAAAACGATAGTCCCCATGCCTGACTATCCAAAACGATAGTCCCCATGCCTGACTATCCAAAACGATAGTCCCCATGCAGGACTATCCAAAACAATAGTCCTTGTGCCTGACTATCCAAAACGATAGTCCCAATGCTGGACTATCCAAAACGATAGTCCTTATGCCGGACTATCCAAAACGATAGTAGCAATTCCGGACTATCCAAAACAATAGTCCCCATGCCGGACTATCCAAAACGATAGTACTCATGCCGGACTATCTAAAACGATAGTCCCCATGCCGGACTATCCAAAACGATAGTCCCCATGCCGGACTATCTAAAACGATAGTCCCAATGCCGGACTATCCAAAACGATAGTCTTCATGTCGGACTATCCAAAACGATAGTCCCCATGCCGGACTATCCAAAACGATCGTCCCAATGCCGGACTATCCAAAACGATCGTCCCAATGCCGGACTATCCAAAACGATAGTTTCCATGCCGGACTATCCAAAACGATAGTCAACATGCCGGACTATCCAAAACGATAGTCCCAATGCCGGACTATCCAAAACGATAGTCCCAATGCCGGACTATCCAAAACGATAGTCCCCATGTCGGACTATTCAAAACGATAGTCCCGTAGCCAGACTATCCAAAACGATAGTCCTCCCGCCGGACTACCCAAAACGATAGTCCCCATGCCGGACAATCCAAAACGATAATCCCCATGTCGGACTATCCAAAACGATGGTCCCTATGCCGGACTATCCAAAACAATAGTCCTCATGTCGGACTATCCAAAACGATAGTCCCCATGCCGGACTATCCAAAACGATAGTCCCCATGCAGGACTATCCAAAACGATAGTCCCCATGCCGGACTATCCAAAACGATAGTCCCCATGCCGGACTATCCAAAACGATAGTCCCAATGCTGGACTATCCAAAACGATAGTCCTTATGCCGGACTATTAAAAACGATAGTCCCTATGCTTGACTATCCAAAACTATAGTCCCCATGCCGGACTATCCAAAAGGATAGTCCCCATGCCGGACTATCCAAAACGATAGTCCCCATGCCGGACTATCCAAAACGATAGTCCTCATGCCGGACTATCCAAAACGATAGTCCCCATGCCGGACTATCCAAAACGATAGTCCCCATGCCGGACTATCCAAAATGATAGTCCCCACGCCGGACTATCTAAAACGATAGTCCCCATGCCGGACTATCCAAAACGATAGTCCCCATGCCAGACTATCCAAAACGATAGTCCCCATGTCGGACTATGCAAAACGATAGTCCCCATGCCGGACTATCCAAAACAATAGTCCCCATGCCGGACTATCCAAAACGATAGTCCCCATGCCGGATTATTAAAAAAGATAGTCTCCATGCCGGACTATCCAAAACGATAGTCCCCATGCCGGACTATCCAAAACGATAGTCCCCATGCCGGACTGTCCAAAACGATAGTTCCCATGCCGGACTATCCAAAACGATAGTCTACATGCCGGACTATCCAAAACGATGGTCCCCATGCCGGACTATCTAAAACGATAGTCCCCATGCCGGACTATCCAAAACGATAGTCCCCATGCCGGACTATCCAAAACGATAGTCCCCATGCCGGATTATCCAAAAAGATAGTCCCCATTTAGGACTATCCAAAATGATAGTCTTCATGAAGGACTATCCAAAAAGATAGTCACCATGCAGGACTATCCAAAACGATAGTCCCCCTGTCGGACTATCCAAAATGATAGTCCCAATGCCGGACTATCCAAAACGATAGTCCCCATGCCGGACTATCCAAAACGATAGTCCCCATGCCTGACTATCCAAAACGATAGTCCCCATGCCTGACTATCCAAAACGATAGTCCCCATGCAGGACTATCCAAAACAATAGTCCTTGTGGCTGACTATCCAAAACGATAGTCCCAATGCTGGACTATCCAAAACGATAGTCCTTATGCCGGACTATCCAAAACGATAGTAGCAATGCCGGACTATCCAAATTAATAGTCCCCATGCCGGACTATCCAAAACAATAGTACTCATGCCGGACTATCTTAAACGATAGTCCCCATGCCGGACTTTCCAAAACGATAGTCCCCATGCCGGACTATTTAAAACGATAGTCCCCATGCCGGACTATCCAAAACGATAGTCCCCATGCCGGACTATCCAAAACGATAATCCCCATGCCGGACTATCCAAAACGATAGTCCCCGTGCCGGACTATCCAAAACGATAGTCTCCATGCCGGACTATCCAAAACGATAGTCTCCATGCCGGACTATCCAAAACGATAGTCCCCATGCCGGACTATCCAAAACGATAGTCCCCATGCCGGACTGTCCAAAACGATAGTCCCCATGCCGGACTGTCCAAAACGATAGTTCCCATGCCGGACTATCCAAAACGATAGTCCACATGCCGGACTATCCAAAACGATAAACCCCATTCCGGACTATCCAAAACGATAGTCCCTATGTTGGACTATCCAAAACGATAGTCCCCATGCCGGACTATCCAAAACGATAGTCCCCATGCCGGACTATCCAAAACGATAGTCCCAATGCCGGACTATCCAAAACGATAGTCCCCATGCCGGACTATACGAATCGATAGTCCCCATGCCGGACTATATAAAACGATATTCCCCATGCCAGACTATCCAATACGATAGTCCCCATGCCGGACTATCCAAAACGATAGTCCCCATGCCGGACTATCCAAAACGATAGTCCCCATGTCGGGCTATCCAAAATGATAGTCCCAATGCCGGACTATCCAAAACGATAGTCCCCATGCCGGACTATCCAAAACGATAGTCCCCATGCCTGACTATCCAAAACGATAGTCCTCATGCCTGACTATCCAAAAGGATAGTCCCCATGCGTACTATCCAAAACAATAGTCCTTGTGCCTGACTATCCAAAACGATAGTCCCAATGCCGGACTATCCAAAACGATAGTCCCCATGCCGGACTATCCAAAACGATAGTCCCCATGCCGGACTACCTAAAACGATAGTCCCCATGCCGGACTATCCAAAACGATAGTCCCAATGCCGGACTATCCAAAACGATAGTCCCCATTCCGGACTATCCGAATCGATAGTCCCCATGCCGGACTATATAAAACGATATTCCCCATGCCGGACTATCCAAAACGATAGTCCCCATGCCGGACTATCCAAAACGATAGTCCCCATGTCGGACTATCTAAAATGATAGTCCCAATGCCGGACTATCCAAAACGATAGTCCCCATGCCGGACTATCCAAAACGATAGTCCCCATGCCTGACTATCCAAAACGATAGTCCCCATGCCTGACTATCCAAAACAATAGTCCCCATGCAGGACTATCCAAAACAATAGTCCTTGTGCCGGACTATCCAAAACGATAGTCCCAATGCCGGACTATCCAAAACGATCGTCCAAATGACGGACTATCCAAAACGATAGTCCCAATGCCGGACTATCCAAAACAATAGTCCCCATGCCGGACTATCCGAAACGATAGTACTTATGCCGGACTATCTAAAACGATAGTCCCCATGCCGGACTATCCAAAACGATAGTCCCCATGCCGGACTATTTAAAACGATAGTCCCCATGCCGGACTATCCAAAACGATAGTCCCCATGCCGGACTATCCAAAACGATAATCCCTATGCCGGACTATCCAAAACGATAGTCCCCGTGTCGGACTATCCAAAACGATAGTCCCCATGCCGGACTATCCAAAACGATAGTCCCAATGCAGGACTATCCAAAACAATAGTCCCCATGCCGGACTATCCAAAACGATAGTCAACATGCCGGACTATCCAAAACGATAGTCCCCATGCCGGACTATATAAAACGATAGTCCCAATGCCGGACTATCCAAAACAATAGTCTTCATGTCGGACTATCCAAAACGATAGTCCCCATGCCGGACTATCCAAAACGATCGTCCAAATGACGGACTATCAAAAACGATAGTCCCAATGCCGGACTATCCAAAACGATAGCCCCCCTGCCGGACTAACCAAAACAATAGTCAAAATGCCGGACTATCTAAAACGATAGTCTCCATGCCGGACTATCCAAAACGATAGTCCCATGCCGGACTATCCAAAACAATAGTCCCCATGCCGGACTATCCAAAACGATAGTCCACATGCCGGACTATCCAAAACAATAGTCCCCATGCCGGACTATCCAAAACGATAGTCCCAATGCCGGACTATCCAAAACGATAGTCCCCATGCCGGACTATCCAAAACGATAGTCCCCATGCCGGATTATCCAAAAAGATAGTCCCCATTTAGGACTATCCAAAATGATAGTCTTCATGCCGGACTATCCAAAAAGATAGTCACCATGCAGGACTATCCAAAACGATAGTCCCCCTGTCGGACTATCCAAAATGATAGTCCCAATGCCGGACTATCCAAAACGATAGTCCCCATGCCGGACTATCCAAAACGATAGTCCCCATGCCTGACTATCCAAAACGATAGTCCCCATGCCTGACTATCCAAAACGATAGTCCCCATGCAGGACTATCCAAAACAATAGTCCTTGAGGCTGACTATCCAAAACGATAGTCCCAATGCTGGACTATCCAAAACGATAGTCCTTATGCCGGACTATCCAAAACGATAGTAGCAATGCCGGACTATCCAAAACAATAGTCCCCATGCCGGACTATCCAAAACAATAGTACTCATGCCGGACTATCTTAAACGATAGTCCCCATGCCGGACTATCCAAAACGATAGTCCCCATGCCGGACTATTTAAAACGATAGTCCCCATGCCGGACTATCCAAAACGATAGTCCCCATGCCGGACTATCCAAAACGATAATCCCCATGCCGGACTATCCAAAACGATAGTCCCCGTGCCGGACTATCCAAAACGATAGTCTCCATGCCGGACTATCCAAAACGATAGTCCCCATGCCGGACTATCCAAAACGATAGTCCCCATGCCGGACTGTCCAAAACGATAGTTCCCATGCCGGACTATCCAAAACGATAGTCCACATGCCGGACTATCCAAAACGATGGTCCCCATGCCGGACTATCTAAAACGATAGTCCTCATGCCGGACTATCCAAAACGATAGTCCCCATGCCGGACTATCCAAAACGATAGTCCCCATGCCGGACTATCCAAAACGATAGTCCCCATGCCTGACTATCCAAAACGATAGTCCCCATGCCGGACTATCTAAAACGATAGTCCCCATGCCGGACTATCCAAAACGATAGTCCCCATGCCGGACTATCCAAAACGATAGTCCCAATGCCGGACTATCCAAAACGATAGTCCCTATGTTGGACTATCCAAAACGATAGTCCCCATGCCGGACTATCCAAAACGATAGTCCCCATGCCTGACTATCCAAAACGATAGTCCCCATGCCTGACTATCCAAAACGATAGTCCCCATGCAGGACTATCCTAAACAATAGTCCTTGTGCCTGACTATCCGAAACGATAGTCCCAATGCCGGACTATCCAAAACGATCGTCCAAATGACGGACTATCCAAAACGATAGTCCCAATGCCGGACTATCTAAAACGATAGTCCCCATGCCGGACTATCCAAAACGATAGTCCCCATGCCGGACTATTTAAAACGATAGTCCCTATGCCGGACTATCCAAAACGATAGTCCCCATGCCGGACTATCCAAAACGATAATCCCCATGCTTGACTATCCAAAACGATAGTCCCCGTGTCGGACTATCCAAAACGATAGTCCCCATGCCGGACTATCCAAAACGATAGTCCCAATGCAGGACTATCCAAAACAATAGTCCCCATGCCGGACTATCAAAAACGATAGTCAACATGCCGGACTATCCAAAACGATAGTCCCCATGCCGGACTATATAAAACGATAGTCCCAATGCCGGACTATCCAAAACGATAGTCTTCATGTCGGACTATCCAAAACGATAGTCCCCATGCCGGACTATCCAAAACGATAGTCCCCATGCCGGACTATCCAAAACGATCGTCCAAATGACGGACTATCAAAAACGATAGTCCCAATGCCGGACTATCCAAAACGATAGCCCCCCTGCCGGACTAACCAAAACGATAGTCAAAATGCCGGACTATCTAAAACGATAGTCTCCATGCCGGACTATCCAAAACGATAGTCCCATGCCGGACTATCCAAAACAATAGTCCCCATGCCGGACTATCCAAAACGATAGTCCACATGCTTGACTATCCAAAACAATAGTCCCCATGCCGGACTATCCAAAACGATAGTCCCAATGCCGGACTATCCAAAACGATAGTCCCCATGCCGGACTATCCAAAACGATAGTCCCCATGCCGGATTATCCAAAAAGATAGTCCCCATTTAGGACTATCCAAAATGATAGTCTTCATGCCGGACTATCCAAAAAGATAGTCACCATGCAGGACTATCCAAAACGATAGTCCCCCTGTCGGACTATCCAAAATGATAGTCCCAATGCCGGACTATCCAAAACAATAGTCCCCATGCCGGACTATCCAAAACGATAGTCCCCATGCCTGACTATCCAAAACGATAGTCCCCATGCCTGACTATCCAAAACGATAGTCCCCATGCAGGACTATCCAAAACAATAGTCCTTGAGGCTGACTATCCAAAACGATAGTCCCAATGCTGGACTATCCAAAACGATAGTCCTTATGCCGGACTATCCAAAACGATAGTAGCAATGCCGGACTATCCAAAACAATAGTCCCCATGCCGGACTATCCAAAACAATAGTACTCATGCCGGACAATCTTAAACGATAGTCCCCATGCCGGACTATCCAAAACGATAGTCCCCATGCCGGACTATTTAAAACGATAGTCCCCATGCCGGACTATCCAAAACGATAGTCCCCATGCCGGACTATCCAAAACGATAATCCCCATGCCGGACTATCCAAAACGATAGTCCCCGTGCCGGACTATCCAAAACGATAGTCTCCATGCCGGACTATCCAAAACGATAGTCCCCATGCCGGACTATCCAAAACGATAGTCCCCATGCCGGACTGTCCAAAACGATAGTTCCCATGCCGGACTATCCAAAACGATAGTCCACATGCCGGACTATCCAAAACGATGGTCCCCATGCCGGACTATCTAAAACGATAGTCCCCATGCCGGACTATCCAAAACGATAGTCCCCATGCCGGACTATCCAAAACGATAGTCCCTATGTTGGACTATCCAAAACGATAGTCCTCATGCCGGACTATCCAAAACGATAGTCCCCATGCCGGACTATCCAAAACGATAGTCCCAATGCCGGACTATCCAAAACGATAGTCCCCATGCCGGACTATCCGAATCGATAGTCCCCATGCCGGACTATATAAAACGATATTCCCCATGCCAGACTATCCAATAAGATAGTCCCCATGCCGGACTATCCAAAACGATAGTTCCCATGCCGGACTATCCAAAACGATAGTCCCCATGTCGGACTATCCAAAATGATAGTCCCAATGCCGGACTATCCAAAACGATAGTCCCCATGCCGGACTATCCAAAACGATATTCCCCATGCCTGACTATCCAAAACGATAGTCCCCATGCCTGAATATCCAAAAGGATAGTCCCCATGCAGGACTATCCAAAACAATAGTCCTTGTGCCTGACTATCCAAAACGATAGTCCCAATGCCGGACTATCCAAAACGATAGTCCCCATGCCGGACTATCCACAACGATAGTCCCCATGCCGGACTATCCAAAACGATAGTCCCAATGCCGGACTATCCAAAACGATAGTCCCCATACCGACTATCCAAAACGATAGTCCCCATGCCGGACTATCCAAAACGATAGTCCCCATGCCGGACTATCTAAAACGATAGTCCCCATGCCGGACTATCTAAAACGATAGTCCCCATGCCGGACTATCCAAAACGATAGTCCCCATGCCGGACTATCCAAAACGATAGTCCCAATGCCGGACTATCCAAAACGATAGTCCCTATGTTGGACTATCCAAAACGATAGTCCCCATGCCGGACTATCCAAAACGATAGTCCCCATGCCGGACTATCCAAAACGATAGTCCCAATGCCGGACTATCCAAAACGATAATCCCCATGCCGGACTATCCGAATCGATAGTCCCCATGCCGGACTATATAAAACGATATTCCCCATGCCGGACTATCCAAAACGATAGTCCCCATGCCGGACTATCCAAAACGATAGTCCCCATGTCGGACTATCTAAAATGATAGTCCCAATGCCGGACTATCCAAAACGATAGTCCCAATGCCGGACTATCCAAAACGATAGTCCCAATGCCGGACTATCCAAAACGATAGTCCCCATACCGACTATCCAAAACGATAGTCCCCATGCCGGACTATCCAAAACGATAGTCCCCATGCCGGACTATCTAAAACGATAGTCCCCATGCCGGACTATCCAAAACGATAGTCCCCATGCCGGACTATCCAAAACGATAGTCCCAATGCCGGACTATCCAAAACGATAGTCCCTATGTTGGACTATCCAAAACGATAGTCCCCATGCCGGACTATCCAAAACGATAGTCCCCATGCCGGACTATCCAAAACGATAGTCCCAATGCCGGACTATCCAAAACGATAGTCCCCATGCCGGACTATCCGAATCGATAGTCCCCATGCCGGACTATATAAAACGATATTCCCCATGCCGGACTATCCAAAACGATAGTCCCCATGCCGGACTATCCAAAACGATAGTCCCCATGTCGGACTATCCAAAACGATAGTCCCCATGCCGGACTATCCAAAACGATAGTCCCCATGCCGGACTATGCAAAACGATAGTCCCCATGCCGGACTATCCAAAACGATAGTCCCCATGCCGGACTATGCAAAACGATAGTCCCCATGCCGGACTATCCAAAACGATAGTCCCCATGCCGGACTATCCAAAACGATAGTCCCCATGCCGGATTATCCAAAACGATAGTCCCCATTTAGGACTATTTAAAATGATAGTCTTCATGCCGGACTATCCAAAAAGATAGTCACCATGCAGGACTATCCAAAACGATAGTCCCAATGCCGGACTATCCAAAACGATAGTCCCCATTTCGGACTATCCAAAATGATAGTCCCAATGCCGGACTATCCAAAACGATAGTCCCCATGCCGGACTATCCAAAACGATAGTCCCCATGCCGGACTATCCAAAACGATAGTCCCCATGCCGGACTATCCAAAACGATAGTCCCATGCCTGACTATCCAAAACGATAGTCCCCATGCCTGACTATCCAAAACGATAGTCCCCATGCAGGACTATCCAAAACAATAGTCCTTGTGCCTGACTATCCAAAACGATAGTCCCAATGCTGGACTATCCAAAACGATAGTCCTTATGCCGGACTATCCAAAACGATAGTAGCAATGCCGGACTATCCAAAACAATAGTCCCCATGCCGGACTATCCAAAACGATAGTACTCATGCCGGACTATCTAAAACGATAGTCCCCATGCCGGACTATCCAAAACGATAGTCCCCATGCCGGACTATCTAAAACGATAGTCCCAATGCCGGACTATCCAAAACGATAGTCTTCATGTCGGACTATCCAAAACGATAGTCCCCATGCCGGACTATCCAAAACGATCGTCCCAATGCCGGACTATCCAAAACGATAGTCCCCATGCCGGACTATCCAAAACGATAGTTTCCATGCCGGACTATCCAAAACGATAGTCAACATGCCGGACTATCCAAAACGATAGTCCCAATGCCGGACTATCCAAAACGATAGTCCCAATGCCGGACTATCCAAAACGATAGTCCCCATGTCGGACTATCCAAAACGATAGTCCCGTAGCCAGACTATCCAAAACGATAGTCCTCCCGCCGGACTACCCAAAACGATAGTCCCCATGCCGGACAATCCAAAACGATAGTCCCCATGTCGGACTATCCAAAACGATAGTCCCCATGCCGGACTATCTAAAACGATAGTCCCAATGCCGGACTATCCAAAACGATAGTCTTCATGTCGGACTATCCAAAACGATAGTCCCCATGCCGGACTATCCAAAACGATCGTCCCAATGCCGGACTATCCAAAACGATAGTCCCCATTTCGGACTATCCAAAATGATAGTCCCAATGCCGGACTATCCAAAACGATAGTCCCCATGCCGTACTATCCAAAACGATAGTCCCCATGCCTGACTATCCAAAACGATAGTCCCCATGCCTGACTATCCAAAACGATAGTCCCCATGCAGGACTATCCAAAACAATAGTCCTTGTGGCTGACTATCCAAAACGATAGTCCCAATGCTGGACTATCCAAAACGATAGTCCTTATGCCGGACTATCCAAAACGATAGTAGCAATGCCGGACTATCCAAAATAATAGTCCCCATTCCGGACTATCCAAAACAATAGTACTCATGCCGGACTATCTTAAACGATAGTCCCCATGCCGGACTTTCCAAAACGATAGTCCCCATGCCGGACTATTTAAAACGATAGTCCCCATGCCGGACTATCCAAAACGATAGTCAACATGCCGGACTATCCAAAACGATAATCCCCATGCCGGACTATCCAAAACGATAGTCCCCGTGCCGGACTATCCAAAACGATAGTCTCCATGCCGGACTATCCAAAACGATAGTCCCCATGCCGGACTATCCAAAACGATAGTCCCCATGCCGGACTGTCCAAAACGATAGTTCCCATGCCGGACTATCCAAAACGATAGTCCACATGCCGGACTATCCAAAACGATGGTCCCCATGCCGGACTATCTAAAACGATAGTCCCCATGCCGGACTATCCAAAACGATAGTCCCCATGCCGGACTATCCAAAACGATAGTCCACATGCCGGACTATCCAAAACGATAGTCCCCATGCCGGACTATCCAAAACGATAGTCCCCATGCCGGACTATCCAAAACGATAGTCCCCATGCCGGACTATCCTAAACGATAGTCAACATTCCGGACTATCCAAAACAATAGTCCCCATGCCGGACTATCCAAAACGATAGTCCCCATGCCGGATTATCCAAAACGATAGTACTTATGCCGGACTATCCAAAACGATAGTCCCCATGCCGGACTATCCAAAACGATAGTCCCCATGCCAGACTATCCAAAACGATGGTCCCCATGTCGGACTATGCAAAACGATAGTCCCCATGCCGGACTATCCAAAACGATAGTCCCCATGCCGGACTATCCAAAACGATAGTCCCCATGCCGGATTATCCAAAACGATAGTCCCCATTTAGGACTATTTAAAATGATAGTCTTCATGCCGGACTATCCAAAAAGATAGTCACCATGCAGGACCATCCAAAACGATAGTCCCAATGCCGGACTATCCAAAACGATAGTCCCCATTTCGGACTATCCAAAATGATAGTCCCAATGCCGGACTATCCAAAACGATAGTCCCCATGCCGGACTATCCAAAACGATAGTCCCCATGCCGGACTATCCAAAACGATAGTCCCCATGCCTGACTATCCAAAACGATAGTCCCCATGCCTGACTATCCAAAACGATAGTCCCACTGCAGGACTATCCAAAACAATAGTCCTTGTGCCTGACTATCCAAAACGATAGTCCCAATGCTGGACTATCCAAAACGATAGTCCTTATGCCGGACTATCCAAAACGATAGTAGCAATGCCGGACTATCCAAAACAATAGTCCCCATGCCGGACTATCCAAAACGATAGTACTCATGCCGGACTATCTAAAACGATAGTCCCCATGCCGGACTATCCAAAACGATAGTCCCCATGCCGGACTATCTAAAACGATAGTCCCAATGCCGGACTATCCAAAACGATAGTCTTCATGTCGGACTATCCAAAACGATAGTCCCCATGCCGGACTATCCAAAACGATCGTCCCAATGCCGGACTATCCAAAACGATAGTCCCCATGCCGGACTATCCAAAACGATAGTTTCCATGCCGGACTATCCAAAACGATAGTCAACATGCCGGACTATCCAAAACGATAGTCCCAATGCCGGAATATCCAAAACGATAGTCCCAATGTCGGACTATCCAAAACGATAGTCCCCATGTCGGACTATCCAAAACGATAGTCCCGTAGCCAGACTATCCAAAACGATAGTCCTCCCGCCGGACTACCCAAAACGATAGTCCCCATGCCGGACAATCCAAAACGATAGTCCCCATGTCGGACTATCCAAAACGATGGTCCCTATGCCGGACTATCCAAAACAATAGTCCTCATGTCGGACTATCCAAAACGATAGTCCCCATGCCGGACTATCCAAAACGATAGTCCCCATGCAGGACTATCCAAAACGATAGTCCCCATGCCGGACTATCCAAAACGATAGTCCCCATGCCGGACTATCCAAAATGATAGTCCCAATGCTGGACTATCCAAAACGATAGTCCTTATGCCGGACTATTAAAAACGATAGTCCCTATGCTTGACTATCCAAAACTATAGTCCCCATGCCGGACTATCCAAAAGGATAGTCCCCATGCCGGACTATCCAAAACGATAGTCCCCATGCCGGACTATCCAAAACGATAGTCCTCATGCCGGACTATCCAAAACGATAGTCCCCATGCCGGACTATCCAAAACGATAGTCCCCATGCCGGACTATCCAAAATGATAGTCCCCACGCCGGACTATCTAAAACGATAGTCCCCATGCCGGACTATCCAAAACGATAGTCCCCATGCCAGACTATCCAAAACGATAGTCCCCATGTCGGACTATGCAAAACGATAGTCCCCATGCCGGACTATCCAAAACGATAGTCCCCATGCCGGACTATCCAAAACGATAGTCCCCATGCCGGATTATTAAAAAAGATAGTCTCCATGCCGGACTATCCAAAACGATAGTCCCCATGCCGGACTATCCAAAACGATAGTCCCCATGCCGGACTGTCCAAAACGATAGTTCCCATGCCGGACTATCCAAAACGATAGTCTACATGCCGGACTATCCAAAACGATGGTCCCCATGCCGGACTATCTAAAACGATAGTCCCCATGCCGGACTATCCAAAACGATAGTCCCCATGCCGGACTATCCAAAACGATAGTCCCCATGCCGGATTATCCAAAAAGATAGTCCTTATTTAGGACTATCCAAAATGATAGTCTTCATACCGGACTATCCAAAAAGATAGTCACCATGCAGGACTATCCAAAACGATAGTCCCCCTGTCGGACTATCCAAAATAATAGTCCCAATGCCGGACTATCCAAAACGATAGTCCCCATGCCGGACTATCCAAAACGATAGTCCCCATGCCTGACTATCCAAAACGATAGTCCCCATGCCTGACTATCCAAAACGATAGTCCCCATGCAGGACTATCCAAAACAATAGTCCTTGTGGCTGACTATCCAAAACGATAGTCCCAATGCTGGACTATCCAAAACGATAGTCCTTATACCGGACTATCCAAAACGATAGTAGCAATGCCGGACTATCCAAAATAATAGTCCCCATGCCGGACTATCCAAAACGATAGTACTTATGCCGGACTATCCAAAACGATAGTCCCCATGCCGGACTTTCCAAAACGATAGTCCCCATGCCGGACTATTTAAAACGATAGTCCCCATGCCGGACTATCCAAAACGATAGTCCCCATGCCGGACTATCCAAAACGATAATCCCCATGCCGGACTATCCAAAACGATAGTCCCCGTGCCGGACTATCCAAAACGATAGTCTCCATGCCGGACTATCCAAAACGATAGTCCCCATGCCGGACTATCCAAAACGATAGTCCCCATGCCGGACTGTCCAAAACAATAGTTCCCATGCCGGACTTTCCAAAACGATAGTCCACATGCCGGACTATCCAAAACGATGGTCCCCATGCCGGACTATCTAAAACGATAGTCCCCATGCCGGACTATCCAAAACGATAGTCCCCATGCCGGACTATCCAAAACGATAGTCCCCATGCCGGACTATCCAAAACGATAAACCCCATTCCGGACTATCCAAAACGATAGTCCCTATGTTGGACTATCCAAAACGATAGTCCCCATGCCGGACTATCCAAAACGATAGTCCCCATGCCGGACTATCCGAAACGATAGTCCCAATGCCGGACTATCCAAAACGATAGTCCCCATGCCGGACTATACGAATCGATAGTCCCCATGCCGGACTATATAAAACGATATTCCCCATGCCAGACTATCCAATACGATAGTCCCCATGCCGGACTATCCAAAACGATAGTCCCCATGCCGGACTATCCAAAACGATAGTCCCCATGTCGGACTATCCAAAATGATAGTCCCAATGCCGGACTATCCAAAACGATAGTCCCCATGCCGGACTATCCAAAACGATAGTCCCCATGCCTGACTATCCAAAACGATAGTCCTAATGCCTGACTATCCAAAAGGATAGTCCCCATGCAGGACTATCCAAAACAATAGTCCTTGTGCCTGACTATCCAAAACGATAGTCCCAATGCCGGACTATCCAAAACGATAGTCCCCATGCCGGACTATCCACAACGATAGTCCCCATGCCGGACTATCCAAAACGATAGTCCCAATGCCGGACTATCCAAAACGATAGTCCCCATACCGACTATCCAAAACGATAGTCCCCATGCCGGACTATCCAAAACGATAGTCCCCATGCCGGACTATCTAAAACGATAGTCCCCATGCCGGACTATCCAAAACGATAGTCCCCATGCCGGACTATCCAAAACGATAGTCCCAATGCCGGACTATCCAAAACGATAGTCCCTATGTTGGACTATCCAAAACGATAGTCCCCATGCCGGACTATCTAAAACGATAGTCCCCATGCCGGACTATCCAAAACGATCGTCCCAATGCCGGACTATCCAAAACGATAGTCCCCATTCCGGACTATCCGAATCGATAGTCCCCATGCCGGACTATATAAAACGATATTCCCCATGCCGGACTATCCAAAACGATAGTCCCCATGCCGGACTATCCAAAACGATAGTCCCCATGTCGGACTATCTAAAATGATAGTCCCAATGCCGGACTATCCAAAACGATAGTCCCCATGCCGGACTATCCAAAACGATAGTCCCCATGCCTGACTATCCAAAACGATAGTCCCCATGCCTGACTATCCAAAACGATAGTCCCCATGCAGGACTATCCAAAACAATAGTCCTTGTGCCGGACTATCCAAAACGATAGTCCCAATGCCGGACTATCCAAAACGATCGTCCAAATGACGGACTATCCAAAACGATAGTCCCAATGCCGGACTATCCAAAACAATAGTCCCCATGCCGGACTATCCAAAACGATAGTACTTATGCCGGACTATCTAAAACGATAGTCCCCATGCCGGACTATCCAAAACGATAGTCCCCATGCCGGACTATTTAAAACGATAGTCCCCATGCCGGACTATCCAAAACGATAGTCCCCATGCCGGACTATCCAAAACGATAATCCCCATGCCGGACTATCCAAAACGATAGTCCCCGTGTCGGACTATCCAAAACGATAGTCCCCATGCCGGACTATCCAAAACGATAGTCCCAATGCAGGACTATCCAAAACAATAGTCCCCATGCCGGACTATCCAAAACGATAGTCAACATGCCGGACTATCCAAAACGATAGTCCCCATGCCGGACTATATAAAACGATAGTCCCAATGCCGGACTATCCAAAACAATAGTCTTCATGTCGGACTATCCAAAACGATAGTCCCCATGCCGGACTATCCAAAACGATCGTCCAAATGACGGACTATCAAAAACGATAGTCCCAATGCCGGACTATCCAAAACGATAGCCCCCCTGCCGGACTAACCAAAACGATAGTCAAAATGCCGGACTATCTAAAACGATAGTCTCCATGCCGGACTATCCAAAACGATAGTAGCATGCCGGACTATCCAAAACAATAGTCCCCATGCCGGACTATCCAAAACGATAGTCCACATGCCGGACTATCCAAAACAATAGTCCCCATGCCGGACTATCCAAAACGATAGTCCCAATGCCGGACTATCCAAAACGATAGTCCCCATGCCGGACTATCCAAAACGATAGTCCCCATGCCGGATTATCCAAGAAGATAGTCCCCATTTAGGACTATCCAAAATGATAGTCTTCATGCCGGACTATCCAATAAGATAGTCACCATGCAGGACTATCCAAAACGATAGTCCCCCTGTCGGACTATCCAAAATGATAGTCCCAATGCCGGACTATCCAAAACGATAGTCCCCATGCCGGACTATCCAAAACGATAGTCCCCATGCCTGACTATCCAAAACGATAGTCCCCATGCCTGACTATCCAAAACGATAGTCCCCATGCCTGACTATCCAAAACGATAGTCCCCATGCCTGACTATCCAAAACGATAGTCCCAATGCTGGACTATCCAAAACGATAGTTCTTATGCCGGACTATCCAAAACGATAGTAGCAATGCCGGACTATCCAAAACAATAGTCCCCATGCCGGACTATCCAAAACGATAGGACTCATGCCGGACTATGTAAAACGATAGTCCCCATGCCGGACTATCCAAAACGATAGTCCCCATGCCGGACTATCTAAAACGATAGTCCCAATGCCGGACTATCCAAAACGATAGTCTTCATGCCGGACTATCCAAAACGATAGTCCCCATGCCGGACTATCCTAAACGATAGTCAACATTCCGGACTATCCAAAACAATAGTCCCCATGCCGGACTATCCAAAACGATAGTCCCCATGCCGGACTATCCAAAACGATAGTACTTATGCCGGACTATCCAAAACGATAGTCCCCATGCCGGACTATCCAAAACGATAGTCCCTATGCCAGACTATCCAAAACGATAGTCCCCATGTCGGACTATGCAAAACGATAGTCCCCATGCCGGACTATCCAAAACGATAGTCCCCTTGCCGGACTATCCAAAACGATAGTCCCCATGCCGGATTATCCAAAACGATAGTCCCCATGTCGGACTATTTAAAATGATAGTCTTCATGCCGGACTATCCAAAAAGATAGTCACCATGCAGGACTATCCAAAACGATAGTCCCAATGCCGGACTATCCAAAACGATAGTCCCCATTTCGGACTATCCAAAATGATAGTCCCAATGCCGGACTATCCAAAACGATAGTCCCCATGCCGGACTATCCAAAACGATAGTCCCCATGCCGGACTATCCAAAACGATAGTCCCCATGCCTGACTATCCAAAACGATAGTCCCCATGCCTGACTATCCAAAACGATAGTCCCCATGCAGGACTATCCAAAACAATAGTCCTTGTGCCTGACTATCCAAAACGATAGTCCCAATGCTGGACTATCCAAAACGATAGTCCTTATGCCGGACTATCCAAAACGATAGTAGCAATGCCGGACTATCCAAAACAATAGTCCCCATGCCGGACTATCCAAAACGATAGTACTCATGCCGGACTATCTAAAACGATAGTCCCCATGCCGGACTATCCAAAACGATAGTCCCAATGCCGGACTATCCAAAACGATAGTCCCAATGCCGGACTATCCAAAACGATAGTCCCCATGTCGGACTATCCAAAACGATAGTCCCGTAGCCAGACTATCCAAAACGATAGTCCTCCCGCCGGACTACCCAAAACGATAGTCCCCATGCCGGACAATCCAAAACGATAGTCCCCATGTCGGACTATCCAAAACGATGGTTCTTATGCCGGACTATCCAAAACAATAGTCCTCATGTCGGACTATCCAAAACGATAGTCCCCATGCCGGACTATCCAAAACGATAGTCCCCATGCAGGACTATCCAAAACGATAGTCCCCATGCCGGACTATCCAAAACGATAGTCCCCATGCCGGACTATCCAAAACGATAGTCCCAATGCTGGACTATCCAAAACGATAGTCCTTATGCCGGACTATTAAAAACGATAGTCCCTATTCTTGACTATCCAAAACTATAGTCCCCATGCCGGACTATCCAAAAGGATAGTCCCCATGCCGGACTATCCAAAACGATAGTCCCCATGCCGGACTATCCAAAACGATAGTCCTCATGCTGGACTATCCAAAACGATAGTCCCCATGCCGGACTATCCAAAACGATAGTCCCCATGCCGGACTATCCAAAATGATAGTCCCCACGCCGGACTATCTAAAACGATAGTCCCCATGCCGGACTATCCAAAACGATAGTCCCCATGCCAGACTATCCAAAACGATAGTCCCCATGTCGGACTATGCAAAACGATAGTCCCCATGCCGGACTATCCAAAACGATAGTCCCCATGCCGGACTATCCAAAACGATAGTCCCCATGCCGGATTATTAAAAAAGATAGTCTCCATGCCGGACTATCCAAAACGATAGTCCCCATGCCGGACTATCCAAAACGATAGTCCCCATGCCGGACTGTCCAAAACGATAGTTCCCATGCCGGACTATCCAAAACGATAGTCTACATGCCGGACTATCCAAAACGATGGTCCCCATGCCGGACTATCTAAAACGATAGTCCCCATGCCGGACTATCCAAAACGATAGTCCCCATGCCGGACTATCCAAAACGATAGTCCCCATGCCGGATTATCCAAAAAGATAGTCCCCATTTAGGACTATCCAAAATGATAGTCTTCATGCCGGACTATCCAAAAAGATAGTCACCATGCAGGACTATCCAAAACGATAGTCCCCCTGTCGGACTATCCAAAATGATAGTCCCAATGCCGGACTATCCAAAACGATAGTCCCCATGCCGGACTATCCAAAACGATAGTCCCCATGCCTGACTATCCAAAACGATAGTCCCCATGCCTGACTATCCAAAACGATAGTCCCCATGCAGGACTATCCAAAACAATAGTCCTTGTGGCTGACTATCCAAAACGATAGTCCCAATGCTGGACTATCCAAAACGATAGTCCTTATGCCGGACTATCCAAAACGATAGTAGCAATGCCGGACTATCCAAAATAATAGTCCCCATGCCGGACTATCCAAAACAATAGTACTCATGCCGGACTATCTTAAACGATAGTCCCCATGCCGGACTTTCCAAAACGATAGTCCCCATGCCGGACTATTTAAAACGATAGTCCCCATGCCGGACTATCCAAAACGATAGTCCCCATGCCGGATTATCCAAAACGATAATCCCCATGCCGGACTATCCAAAACGATAGTCCCCGTGCCGGACTATCCAAAACGATAGTCTCCATGCCGGACTATCCAAAACGATAGTCCCCATGCCGGACTATCCAAAACGATAGTTCCCATGCCGGACTGTCCAAAACGATAGTCCCCATGCCGGACTGTCCAAAACGATAGTTCCCATGCCGGACTATCCAAAACGATAGTCCACATGCCGGACTATCCAAAACGATAAACCCCATTCCGGACTATCCAAAACGATAGTCCCTATGTTGGACTATCCAAAACGATAGTCCCCATGCCTGACTATCCAAAACGATAGTCCCCATGCCTGACTATCCAAAACGATAGTCCCCATGCCGGACTATCCAAAACGATAGTCCCCATGCCTGACTATCCAAAACGATAGTCCCCATGCCTGACTATCCAAAACGATAGTCCCCATGCCTGACTATCCAAAACGATAGTCCCCATGCCTGACTATCCAAAACGATAGTCCCCATGCAGGACTATCCAAAACAATAGTCCTTGTGCCTGACTATCCAAAACGATAGTCCCAATGCTAGACTATCCAAAACGATAGTTCTTATGCCGGACTATCCAAAACGATAGTAGCAATGCCGGACTATCCAAAACAATAGTCCCCATGCCGGACTATCCAAAACGATAGGACTCATGCCGGACTATCTAAAACGATAGTCCCCATGCCGGACTATCCAAAACGATAGTCCCCATGCCGGACTATCTAAAACGATAGTCCCAATGCCGGACTATCCAAAACGATAGTCTTCATGCCGGACTATCCAAAACGATAGTCCCCATGCCGGACTATCCTAAACGATAGTCAACATTCCGGACTATCCAAAACAATAGTCCCCATGCCGGACTATCCAAAACGATAGTCCCCATGCCGGACTATCCAAAACGATAGTACTTATGCCGGACTATCCAAAACGATAGTCCCCATGCCGGACTATCCAAAACGATAGTCCCTATGCCAGACTATCCAAAACGATAGTCCCCATGTCGGACTATGCAAAACGATAGTCCCCATGCCGGACTATCCAAAACGATAGTCCCCATGCCGGACTATCCAAAACGATAGTCCCCATGCCGGATTATCCAAAACGATAGTCCCCATTTAGGACTATTTAAAATGATAGTCTTCATGCCGGACTATCCAAAAAGATAGTCACCATGCAGGACTATCCAAAACGATAGTCCCAATGCCGGACTATCCAAAACGATAGTCCCCATTTCGGACTATCCAAAATGATAGTCCCAATGCCGGACTATCCAAAACGATAGTCCCCATGCCGGACTATCCAAAACGATAGTCCCCATGCCGGACTATCCAAAACGATAGTCCCCATGCCTGACTATCCAAAACGATAGTCCCCATGCCTGACTATCCAAAACGATAGTCCCCATGCAGGACTATCCAAAACAATAGTCCTTGTGCCTGACTATCCAAAACGATAGTCCCAATGCTGGACTATCCAAAACGATAGTCCTTATGCCGGACTATCCAAAACGATAGTAGCAATGCCGGACTATCCAAAACAATAGTCCACATGCCGGACTATCCAAAACGATAGTACTCATGCCGGACTATCTAAAACGATAGTCCCCATGCCGGACTATCCAAAACGATAGTCCCAATGCCGGACTATCCAAAACGATAGTCCCAATGCCGGACTATCCAAAACGATAGTCCCCATGCCGGACTATCCAAAACGATAGTCCCGTAGCCAGACTATCCAAAACGATAGTCCTCCCGCCGGACTACCCAAAACGATAGTCCCCATGCCGGACAATCCAAAACGATAGTCCCCATGTCGGACTATCCAAAACGATGGTCCCTATGCCGGACTATCCAAAACAATAGTCCTCATGTCGGACTATCCAAAACGATAGTCCCGATGCCGGACTATCCAAAACGATAGTCCCCATGCAGGACTATCCAAAACGATAGTCCCCATGCCGGACTATCCAAAACGATAGTCCCCATGCCGGACTATCCAAAACGATAGTCCCAATGCTGGACTATCCAAAACGATAGTCCTTATTCCGGACTATTAAAAACGATAGTCCCTATTCTTGACTATCCAAAACTATAGTCCCCATGCCGGACTATCCAAAAGGATAGTCCCCATGCCGGACTATCCAAAACGATAGTCCCCATGCCGGACTATCCAAAACGATAGTCCTCATGCTGGACTATCCAAAACGATAGTCCCCATGCCGGACTATCCAAAACGATAGTCCCCATGCCGGACTATCCAAAATGATAGTCCCCACGCCGGACTATCTAAAACGATAGTCCCCATGCCGGACTATCCAAAACGATAGTCCCCATGCCAGACTATCCAAAACGATAGTCCCCATGTCGGACTATGCAAAACGATAGTCCCCATGCCGGACTATCCAAAACGATAGTCCCCATGCCGGACTATCCAAAACGATAGTCCCCATGCCGGATTATTAAAAAAGATAGTCTCCATGCCGGACTATCCAAAACGATAGTCCCCATGCCGGACTATCCAAAACGATAGTCCCCATGCCGGACTGTCCAAAACGATAGTTCCCATGCCGGACTATCCAAAACGATAGTCTACATGCCGGACTATCCAAAACGATGGTCCCCATGCCGGACTATCTAAAACGATAGTCCCCATGCCGGACTATCCAAAACGATAGTCCCCATGCCGGACTATCCAAAACGATAGTCCCCATGCCGGATTATCCAAAAAGATAGTCCCCATTTAGGACTATCCAAAATGATAGTCTTCATGCCGGACTATCCAAAAAGATAGTCACCATGCAGGACTATCCAAAACGATAGTCCCCCTGTCGGACTATCCAAAATGATAGTCCCAATGCCGGACTATCCAAAACGATAGTCCCCATGCCGGACTATCCAAAACGATAGTCCCCATGCCTGACTATCCAAAACGATAGTCCCCATGCCTGACTATCCAAAACGATAGTCCCCATGCAGGACTATCCAAAACAATAGTCCTTGTGGCTGACTATCCAAAACGATAGTCCCAATGCTGGACTATCCAAAACGATAGTCCTTATGCCGGACTATCCAAAACGATAGTAGCAATGCCGGACTATCCAAAATAATAGTCCCCATGCCGGACTATCCAAAACAATAGTACTCATGCCGGACTATCTTAAACGATAGTCCCCATGCCGGACTTTCCAAAACGATAGTCCCCATGCCGGACTATTTAAAACGATAGTCCCCATGCCGGACTATCCAAAACGATAGTCCCCATGCCGGATTATCCAAAACGATAATCCCCATGCCGGACTATCCAAAACGATAGTCCCCGTGCCGGACTATCCAAAACGATAGTCTCCATGCCGGACTATCCAAAACGATAGTCCCCATGCCGGACTATCCAAAACGATAGTTCCCATGCCGGACTGTCCAAAACGATAGTCCCCATGCCGGACTGTCCAAAACGATAGTTCCCATGCCGGACTATCCAAAACGATAGTCCACATGCCGGACTATCCAAAACGGTAAACCCCATTCCGGACTATCCAAAACGATAGTCCCTATGTTGGACTATCCAAAACGATAGTCCCCATGCCGGACTATCCAAAACGATAGTCCCCATGCCGGACTATCCAAAACGATAGTCCCAATGCCGGACTATCCAAAACGATAGTCCCCATGCCGGACTATACGAATCGATAGTCCCCATGCCGGACTATATAAAACGATATTCCCCATGCCAGACTATCCAATACGATAGTCCCCATGCCGGACTATCCAAAACGATAGTCCCCATGCTGGACTATCCAAAACGATAGTCCCCATGTCGGGCTATCCAAAATGATAGTCCCAATGCCGGACTATCCAAAACGATAGTCCCCATGCCGGACTATCCAAAACGATAGTCCCCATGCCTGACTATCCAAAACGATAGTCCTCATGCCTGACTATCCAAAAGGATAGTCCCCATGCAGGACTATCCAAAACAATAGTCCTTGTGCCTGACTATCCAAAACGATAGTCCCAATGCCGGACTATCCAAAACGATAGTCCCCATGCCGGACTATCCACAACGATAGTCCCCATGCCGGACTATCCAAAACGATAGTCCCAATGCCGGACTATCCAAAACGATAGTCCCCATACCGACTATCCAAAACGATAGTCCCCATGCCGGACTATCCAAAACGATAGTCCCCATGCCGGACTATCTAAAACGATAGTCCCCATGCCGGACTATCCAAAACGATAGTCCCCATGCCGGACTATCCAAAACGATAGTCCCAATGCCGGACTATCCAAAACGATAGTCCCTATGTTGGACTATCCAAAACGATAGTCCCCATGCCGGACTACCTAAAACGATAGTCCCCATGCCGGACTATCCAAAACGATAGTCCCAATGCCGGACTATCCAAAACGATAGTCCCCATTCCGGACTATCCGAATCGATAGTCCCCATGCCGGACTATATAAAACGATATTCCCCATGCCGGACTATCCAAAACGATAGTCCCCATGCCGGACTATCCAAAACGATAGTCCCCATGTCGGACTATCTAAAATGATAGTCCCAATGCCGGACTATCTAAAACGATAGTCCCCATGCCGGACTATCCAAAACGATAGTCCCCATGCCTGACTATCCAAAACGATAGTCCCCATGCCTGACTATCCAAAACGATAGTCCCCATGCAGGACTATCCAAAACAATAGTCCTTGTGCCGGACTATCCAAAACGATAGTCCCAATGCCGGACTATCCAAAACGATCGTCCAAATGACGGACTATCCAAAACGATAGTCCCAATGCCGGACTATCCAAAACAATAGTCCCCATGCCGGACTATCCAAAACGATAGTACTTATGCCGGACTATCTAAAACGATAGTCCCCATGCCGGACTATCCAAAACGATAGTCCCCATGCCGGACTATTTAAAACGATAGTCCCCATGCCGGACTATCCAAAACGATAGTCCCCGTGCCGGACTATCCAAAACGATAATCCCCATGCCGGACTATCCAAAACGATAGTCCCCGTGTCGGACTATCCAAAACGATAGTCCCCATGCCGGACTATCCAAAACGATAGTCCCAATGCAGGACTATCCAAAACAATAGTCCCCATGCCGGACTATCCAAAACGATAGTCAACATGCCGGACTATCCAAAACGATAGTCCCCATGCCGGACTATATAAAACGATAGTCCCAATGCCGGACTATCCAAAACAATAGTCTTCATGTCGGACTATCCAAAACGATAGTCCCCATGCCGGACTATCCAAAACGATCGTCCAAATGACGGACTATCAAAAACGATAGTCCCAATGCCGGACTATCCAAAACGATAGCCCCCCTGCCGGACTAACCAAAACGATAGTCAAAATGCCGGACTATCTAAAACGATAGTCTCCATGCCGGACTATCCAAAACGATAGTCCCATGCCGGACTATCCAAAACAATAGTCCCCATGCCGGACTATCCAAAACGATAGTCCACATGCCGGACTATCCAAAACAATAGTCCCCATGCCGGACTATCCAAAACGATAGTCCCAATGCCGGACTATCCAAAACGATAGTCCCCATGCCGGACTATCCAAAACGATAGTCCCCATGCCGGATTATCCAAAAAGATAGTCCCCATTTAGGACTATCCAAAATGATAGTCTTCATGCCGGACTATCCAAAAAGATAGTCACCATGCAGGACTATCCAAAACGATAGTCCCCCTGTCGGACTATCCAAAATGATAGTCCCAATGCCGGACTATCCAAAACGATAGTCCCCATGCCGGACTATCCAAAACGATAGTCCCCATGCCTGACTATCCAAAACGATAGTCCCCATGCCTGACTATCCAAAACGATAGTCCCCATGCAGGACTATCCAAAACAATAGTCCTTGAGGCTGACTATCCAAAACGATAGTCCCAATGCTGGACTATCCAAAACGATAGTCCTTATGCCGGACTATCCAAAACGATAGTAGCAATGCCGGACTATCCAAAACAATAGTCCCCATGCCGGACTATCAAAAACAATAGTACTCATGCCGGACTATCTTAAACGATAGTCCCCATGCCGGACTATCCAAAACGATAGTCCCCATGCCGGACTATTTAAAACGATAGTCCCCATGCCGGACTATCCAAAACGATAGTCCCCATGCCGGACTATCCAAAACGATAATCCCCATGCCGGACTATCCAAAACGATAGTCCCCGTGCCGGACTATCCAAAACGATAGTCTCCATGCCGGACTATCCAAAACGATAGTCCCCATGCCGGACTATCTAAAACGATAGTCCCCATGCCGGACTATCCAAAACGATAGTCCCCATGCCGGACTATCCAAAACGATAGTCCCCATGCCGGACTATCCAAAACGATAGTCCCCATGCCTGACTATCCAAAACGATAGTCCCCATGCCGGACTATCTAAAACGATAGTCCCCATGCCGGACTATCCAAAACGATAGTCCCCATGCCGGACTATCCAAAACGATAGTCCCAATGCCGGACTATCCAAAACGATAGTCCCTATGTTGGACTATCCAAAACGATAGTCCCCATGCCGGACTATCCAAAACGATAGTCCCCATGCCGGACTATCCAAAACGATAGTCCCAATGCCGGACTATCCAAAACGATAGTCCCCATGCCGGACTATCCGAATCGATAGTCCCCATGCCGGACTATATAAAACGATATTCCCCATGCCGGACTATCCAAAACGATAGTCCCCATGCCGGACTATCCAAAACGATAGTCCCCATGTCGGACTATCTAAAATGATAGTCCCAATGCCGGACTATCCAAAACGATAGTCCCCATGCCGGACTATCCAAAACGATAGTCCCCATGCCTGACTATCCAAAACGATAGTCCCCATGCCTGACTATCCAAAACGATAGTCCCCATGCAGGACTATCCAAAACAATAGTCCTTGTGCCTGACTATCCAAAACGATAGTCCCAATCCCGGACTATCCAAAACGATCGTCCAAATGACGGACTATCCAAAACGATGGTCCCCATGCCGGACTATCTAAAACGATAGTCCCCATGCCGGACTATCCAAAACGATAGTCCCCATGCCGGACTATCCAAAACGATAGTCCCCATGCCGGATTATCCAAAAAGATAGTCCCCATTTAGGACTATCCAAAATGATAGTCTTCATGCCGGACTATCCAAAAAGATAGTCACCATGCAGGACTATCCAAAACGATAGTCCCCCTGTCGGACTATCCAAAATGATAGTCCCAATGCCGGACTATCCAAAACGATAGTCCCCATGCCGGACTATCCAAAACGATAGTCCCCATGCCTGACTATCCAAAACGATAGTCCCCATGCCTGACTATCCAAAACGATAGTCCCCATGCAGGACTATCCAAAACAATAGTCCTTGTGGCTGACTATCCAAAACGATAGTCCCAATGCTGGACTATCCAAAACGATAGTAGCAATGCCGGACTATCCAAAATAATAGTCCCCATGCCGGACTATCCAAAACAATAGTACTCATGCCGGACTATCTTAAACGATAGTCCCCATGCCGGACTTTCCAAAACGATAGTCCCCATGCCGGACTATTAAAAACGATAGTCCCCATGCCGGACTATCCAAAACGATAGTCCCCATGCCGGATTATCCAAAACGATAATCCCCATGCCGGACTATCCAAAACGATAGTCCCCGTGCCGGACTATCCAAAACGATAGTCTCCATGCCGGACTATCCAAAACGATAGTCCCCATGCCGGACTATCCAAAACGATAGTTCCCATGCCGGACTGTCCAAAACGATAGTCCCCATGCCGGACTGTCCAAAACGATAGTTCCCATGCCGGACTATCCAAAACGATAGTCCACATGCCGGACTATCCAAAACGATAAACCCCATTCCGGACTATCCAAAACGATAGTCCCTATGTTGGACTATCCAAAACGATAGTCCCCATGCCGGACTATCCAAAACGATAGTCCCCATGCCGGACTATCCAAAACGATAGTCCCAATGCCGGACTATCCAAAACGATAGTCCCCATGCCGGACTATACGAATCGATAGTCCCCATGCCGGACTATATAAAACGATATTCCCCATGCCAGACTATCCAATACGATAGTCCCCATGCCGGACTATCCAAAACGATAGTCCCCATGCCGGACTATCCAAAACGATAGTCCCCATGTCGGGCTATCCAAAATGATAGTCCCAATGCCGGACTATCCAAAACGATAGTCCCCATGCCGGACTATCCAAAACGATAGTCCCCATGCCTGACTATCCAAAACGATAGTCCTCATGCCTGACTATCCAAAAGGATAGTCCCCATGCAGGACTATCCAAAACAATAGTCCTTGTGCCTGACTATCCAAAACGATAGTCCCAATGCCGGACTATCCAAAACGATAGTCCCCATGCCGGACTATCCACAACGATAGTCCCCATGCCGGACTATCCAAAACGATAGTCCCAATGCCGGACTATCCAAAACGATAGTCCCCATACCGACTATCCAAAACGATAGTCCCCATGCCGGACTATCCAAAACGATAGTCCCCATGCCGGACTATCTAAAACGATAGTCCCCATGCCGGACTATCCAAAACGATAGTCCCCATGCCGGACTATCCAAAACGATAGTCCCAATGCCGGACTATCCAAAACGATAGTCCCTATGTTGGACTATCCAAAACGATAGTCCCCATGCCGGACTACCTAAAACGATAGTCCCCATGCCGGACTATCCAAAACGATAGTCCCAATGCCGGACTATCCAAAACGATAGTCCCCATTCCGGACTATCCGAATCGATAGTCCCCATGCCGGACTATATAAAACGATATTCCCCATGCCGGACTATCCAAAACGATAGTCCCCATGCCGGACTATCCAAAACGATAGTCCCCATGTCGGACTATCTAAAATGATAGTCCCAATGCCGGACTATCTAAAACGATAGTCCCCATGCCGGACTATCCAAAACGATAGTCCCCATGCCTGACTATCCAAAACGATAGTCCCCATGCCTGACTATCCAAAACGATAGTCCCCTGGCAGGACTATCCAAAACAATAGTCCTTGTGCCGGACTATCCAAAACGATAGTCCCAATGCCGGACTATCCAAAACGATCGTCCAAATGACGGACTATCCAAAACGATAGTCCCAATGCCGGACTATCCAAAACAATAGTCCCCATGCCGGACTATCCAAAACGATAGTACTTATGCCGGACTATCTAAAACGATAGTCCCCATGCCGGACTATCCAAAACGATAGTCCCCATGCCGGACTATTTAAAACGATAGTCCCCATGCCGGACTATCCAAAACGATAGTCCCCGTGCCGGACTATCCAAAACGATAATCCCCATGCCGGACTATCCAAAACGATAGTCCCCGTGTCGGACTATCCAAAACGATAGTCCCCATGCCGGACTATCCAAAACGATAGTCCCAATGCAGGACTATCCAAAACAATAGTCCCCATGCTGGACTATCCAAAACGATAGTCAACATGCCGGACTATCCAAAACGATAGTCCCCATGCCGGACTATATAAAACGATAGTCCCAATGCCGGACTATCCAAAACAATAGTCTTCATGTCGGACTATCCAAAACGATAGTCCCCATGCCGGACTATCCAAAACGATCGTCCAAATGACGGACTATCAAAAACGATAGTCCCAATGCCGGACTATCCAAAACGATAGCCCCCCTGCCGGACTAACCAAAACGATAGTCAAAATGCCGGACTATCTAAAACGATAGTCTCCATGCCGGACTATCCAAAACGATAGTCCCATGCCGGACTATCCAAAACAATAGTCCCCATGCCGGACTATCCAAAACGATAGTCCACATGCCGGACTATCCAAAACAATAGTCCCCATGCCGGACTATCCAAAACGATAGTCCCAATGCCGGACTATCCAAAACGATAGTCCCCATGCCGGACTATCCAAAACGATAGTCCCCATGCCGGATTATCCAAAAAGATAGTCCCCATTTAGGACTATCCAAAATGATAGTCTTCATGCCGGACTATCCAAAAAGATAGTCACCATGCAGGACTATCCAAAACGATAGTCCCCCTGTCGGACTATCCAAAATGATAGTCCCAATGCCGGACTATCCAAAACGATAGTCCCCATGCCGGACTATCCAAAACGATAGTCCCCATGCCTGACTATCCAAAACGATAGTCCCCATGCCTGACTATCCAAAACGATAGTCCCCATGCAGGACTATCCAAAACAATAGTCCTTGAGGCTGACTATCCAAAACGATAGTCCCAATGCTGGACTATCCAAAACGATAGTCCTTATGCCGGACTATCCAAAACGATAGTAGCAATGCCGGACTATCCAAAACAATAGTCCCCATGCCGGACTATCCAAAACAATAGTACTCATGCCGGACTATCTTAAACGATAGTCCCCATGCCGGACTATCCAAAACGATAGTCCCCATGCCGGACTATTTAAAACGATAGTCCCCATGCCGGACTATCCAAAACGATAGTCCCCATGCCGGACTATCCAAAACGATAATCCCCATGCCGGACTATCCAAAACGATAGTCCCCGTGCCGGACTATCCAAAACGATAGTCTCCATGCCGGACTATCCAAAACGATAGTCCCCATGCCGGACTATCTAAAACGATAGTCCCCATGCCGGACTATCCAAAACGATAGTCCCCATGCCGGACTATCCAAAACGATAGTCCCCATGCCGGACTATCCAAAACGATAGTCCCCATGCCTGACTATCCAAAACGATAGTCCCCATGCCGGACTATCTAAAACGATAGTCCCCATGCCGGACTATCCAAAACGATAGTCCCCATGCCGGACTATCCAAAACGATAGTCCCAATGCCGGACTATCCAAAACGATAGTCCCTATGTTGGACTATCCAAAACGATAGTCCCCATGCCGGACTATCCAAAACGATAGTCCCCATGCCGGACTATCCAAAACGATAGTCCCAATGCCGGACTATCCAAAACGATAGTCCCCATGCCGGACTATCCGAATCGATAGTCCCCATGCCGGACTATATAAAACGATATTCCCCATGCCGGACTATCCAAAACGATAGTCCCCATGCCGGACTATCCAAAACGATAGTCCCCATGTCGGACTATCTAAAATGATAGTCCCAATGCCGGACTATCCAAAACGATAGTCCCCATGCCGGACTATCCAAAACGATAGTCCCCATGCCTGACTATCCAAAACGATAGTCCCCATGCCTGACTATCCAAAACGATAGTCCCCATGCAGGACTATCCAAAACAATAGTCCTTGTGCCTGACTATCCGAAACGATAGTCCCAATGCCGGACTATCCAAAACGATCGTCCAAATGACGGACTATCCAAAACGATAGTCCCAATGCCGGACTATCTAAAACGATAGTCCCCATGCCGGACTATCCAAAACGATAGTCCCCATGCCGGACTATTTAAAACGATAGTCCCTATGCCGGACTATCCAAAACGATAGTCCCCATGCCGGACTATCCAAAACGATAATCCCCATGCCGGACTATCCAAAACGATAGTCCCCGTGTCGGACTATCCAAAACGATAGTCCCCATGCCGGACTATCCAAAACGATAGTCCCAATGCAGGACTATCCAAAACAATAGTCCCCATGCCGGACTATCAAAAACGATAGTCAACATGCCGGACTATCCAAAACGATAGTCCCCATGCCGGACTATATAAAACGATAGTCCCAATGCCGGACTATCCAAAACGATAGTCTTCATGTCGGACTATCCAAAACGATAGTCCCCATGCCGGACTATCCAAAACGATAGTCCCCATGCCGGACTATCCAAAACGATCGTCCAAATGACGGACTATCAAAAACGATAGTCCCAATGCCGGACTATCCAAAACGATAGCCCCCCTGCCGGACTAACCAAAACGATAGTCAAAATGCCGGACTATCTAAAACGATAGTCTCCATGCCGGACTATCCAAAACGATAGTCCCATGCCGGACTATCCAAAACAATAGTCCCCATGCCGGACTATCCAAAACGATAGTCCACATGCCGGACTATCCAAAACAATAGTCCCCATGCCGGACTATCCAAAACGATAGTCCCAATGCCGGACTATCCAAAACGATAGTCCCCATGCCGGACTATCCAAAACGATAGTCCCCATGCCGGATTATCCAAAAAGATAGTCCCCATTTAGGACTATCCAAAATGATAGTCTTCATGCCGGACTATCCAAAAAGATAGTCACCATGCAGGACTATCCAAAACGATAGTCCCCCTGTCGGACTATCCAAAATGATAGTCCCAATGCCGGACTATCCAAAACGATAGTCCCCATGCCGGACTATCCAAAACGATAGTCCCCATGCCTGACTATCCAAAACGATAGTCCCCATGCCTGACTATCCAAAACGATAGTCCCCATGCCGGACTATCCAAAACGATAGTCCCCATGCCGGATTATCCAAAACGATAGTCCTCATTTAGGACTATTTAAAATGATAGTCTTCATGCCGGACTATCCAAAAAGATAGTCACCATGCAGGACTATCCAAAACGATAGTCCCAATGCCGGACTATCCAAAACGATAGTCCCCATTTCGGACTATCCAAAATGATAGTCCCAATGCCGGACTATCCAAAACGATAGTCCCCATGCCGGACTATCCAAAACGATAGTCCCCATGCCGGACTATCCAAAACGATAGTCCCCATGCCTGACTATCCAAAACGATAGTCCCCATGCCTGACTATCCAAAACGATAGTCCCCATGCAGGACTATCCAAAACAATAGTCCTTGTGCCTGACTATCCAAAACGATAGTCCCAATGCTGGACTATCCAAAACGATAGTCCTTATGCCGGACTATCCAAAACGATAGTAGCAATGCCGGACTATCCAAAACAATAGTCCCCATGCCGGACTATCCAAAACGATAGTACTCATGCCGGACTATCTAAAACGATAGTCCCCATGCCGGACTATCCAAAACGATAGTCCCCATGCCGGACTATCTAAAACGATAGTCCCAATGCCGGACTATCCAAAACGATAGTCTTCATGTCGGACTATCCAAAACGATAGTCCCCATGCCGGACTATCCAAAACGATCGTCCCAATGCCGGACTATCCAAAACGATCGTCCCAATGCCGGACTATCCAAAACTATAGTTTCCATGCCGGACTATCCAAAACGATAGTCAACATGCCGGACTATCCAAAACGATAGTCCCAATGCCGGACTATCCAAAACGATAGTCCCAATGCCGGACTATCCAAAACGATAGTCCCCATGTCGGACTATCCAAAACGATAGTCCCGTAGCCAGACTATCCAAAACGATAGTCCTCCCGCCGGACTACCCAAAACGATAGTCCCCATGCCGGACAATCCAAAACGATAGTCCCCATGTCGGACTATCCAAAACGATGGTCCCTATGCCGGACTATCCAAAACAATAGTCCTCATGTCGGACTATCCAAAACGATAGTCCCCATGCCGGACTATCCAAAACGATAGTCCCAATGCTGGACTATCCAAAACGATAGTCCTTATGCCGGACTATTAAAAACGATAGTCCCTATGCTTGACTATCCAAAACTATAGTCCCCATGCCGGACTATCCAAAAGGATAGTCCCCATGCCGGACTATCCAAAACGATAGTCCCCATGCCGGACTATCCAAAACGATAGTCCTCATGCCGGACTATCCAAAACGATAGTCCCCATGCCGGACTATCCAAAACGATAGTCCCCATGCCGGACTATCCAAAATGATAGTCCCCACGCCGGACTATCTAAAACGATAGTCCCCATGCCGGACTATCCAAAACGATAGTCCCCATGCCAGACTATCCAAAACGATAGTCCCCATGTCGGACTATGCAAAACGATAGTCCCCATGCCGGACTATCCAAAACGATAGTCCCCATGCCGGACTATCCAAAACGATAGTCCCCATGCCGGATTATCCAAAACGATAGTCCCCATTTAGGACTATTTAAAATGATAGTCTTCATGCCGGACTATCCAAAAAGATAGTCACCATGCAGGACTATCCAAAACGATAGTCCCAATGCCGGACTATCCAAAACGATAGTCCCCATTTCGGACTATCCAAAATGATAGTCCCAATGCCGGACTATCCAAAACGATAGTCCCCATGCCGGACTATCCAAAACGATAGTCCCCATGCCGGACTATCCAAAACGATAGTCCCCATGCCGGACTATCTAAAACGATAGTCCCAATGCCGGACTATCCAAAACGATAGTCTTCATGCCGGACTATCCAAAACGATAGTCCCCATGCCGGACTATCCTAAACGATAGTCAACATTCCGGACTATCCAAAACAATAGTCCCCATGCCGGACTATCCAAAACGATAGTCCCCATGCCGGACTATCCAAAACGATAGTACTTATGCCGGACTATCCAAAACGATAGTCCCCATGCCGGACTATCCAAAACGATAGTCCCTATGCCAGACTATCCAAAACGATAGTCCCCATGTCGGACTATGCAAAACGATAGTCCCCATGCCGGACTATCCAAAACGATAGTCCCCATGCCGGACTATCCAAAACGATAGTCCCCATGCCGGATTATCCAAAACGATAGTCCCCATTTAGGACTATTTAAAATGATAGTCTTCATGCCGGACTATCCAAAAAGATAGTCACCATGCAGGACTATCCAAAACGATAGTCCCAATGCCGGACTATCCAAAACGATAGTCCCCATTTCGGACTATCCAAAATGATAGTCCCAATGCCGGACTATCCAAAACGATAGTCCCCATGCCGGACTATCCAAAACGATAGTCCCCATGCCGGACTATCCAAAACGATAGTCCCCATGCCTGACTATCCAAAACGATAGTCCCCATGCCTGACTATCCAAAACGATAGTCCTCATGCAGGACTATCCAAAACAATAGTCCTTGTGCCTGACTATCCAAAACGATAGTCCCAATGCTGGACTATCCAAAACGATAGTCCTTATGCCGGACTATCCAAAACGATAGTAGCAATGCCGGACTATCCAAAACAATAGTCCCCATGCCGGACTATCCAAAACGATAGTACTCATGCCGGACTATCTAAAACGATAGTCCCCATTCCGGACTATCCAAAACGATAGTCCCCATGCCGGACTATCTAAAACGATAGTCCCAATGCCGGACTATCCAAAACGATAGTCTTCATGTCGGACTATCCAAAACGATAGTCCCCATGCCGGACTATCCAAAACGATCGTCCCAATGCCGGACTATCCAAAACGATCGTCCCAATGCCGGACTATCCAAAACGATAGTTTCCATGCCGGACTATCCAAAACGATAGTCAACATGCCGGACTATCCAAAACGATAGTCCCAATGCCGGACTATCCAAAACGATAGTCCCAATGCCGGACTATCCAAAACGATAGTCCCCATGTCGGACTATCCAAAACGATAGTCCCGTAGCCAGACTATCCAAAACGATAGTCCTCCCGCCGGACTACCCAAAACGATAGTCCCCATGCCGGACAATCCAAAACGATAATCCCCATGTCGGACTATCCAAAACGATGGTCCCTATGCCGGACTATCCAAAACAATAGTCCTCATGTCGGACTATCCAAAACGATAGTCCCCATGCCGGACTATCCAAAACGATAGTCCCCATGCAGGACTATCCAAAACGATAGTCCCCATGCCGGACTATCCAAAACGATAGTCCCCATGCCGGACTATCCAAAACGATAGTCCCAATGCTGGACTATCCAAAACGATAGTCCTTATGCCGGACTATTAAAAACGATAGTCCCTATGCTTGACTATCCAAAACTATAGTCCCCATGCCGGACTATCCAAAAGGATAGTCCCCATGCCGGACTATCCAAAACGTTAGTCCCCATGCCGGACTATCCAAAACGATAGTCCTCATGCCGGACTATCCAAAACGATAGTCCCCATGCCGGACTATCCAAAACGATAGTCCCCATGCCGGACTATCCAAAATGATAGTCCCCACGCCGGACTATCTAAAACGATAGTCCCCATGCCGGACTATCCAAAACGATAGTCCCCATGCCAGACTATCCAAAACGATAGTCCCCATGTCGGACTATCCAAAACAATAGTCCCCATGCCGGACTATCCAAAACGATAGTCCCCATGCCGGATTATTAAAAAAGATAGTCTCCATGCCGGACTATCCAAAACGATAGTCCCCATGCCGGACTATCCAAAACGATAGTCCCCATGCCGGACTGTCCAAAACGATAGTTCCCATGCCGGACTATCCAAAACGATAGTCTACATGCCGGACTATCCAAAACGATGGTCCCCATGCCGGACTATCTAAAACGATAGTCCCCATGCCGGACTATCCAAAACGATAGTCCCCATGCCGGACTATCCAAAACGATAGTCCCCATGCCGGATTATCCAAAAAGATAGTCCCCATTTAGGACTATCCAAAATGATAGTCTTCATGAAGGACTATCCAAAAAGATAGTCACCATGCAGGACTATCCAAAACGATAGTCCCCCTGTCGGACTATCCAAAATGATAGTCCCAATGCCGGACTATCCAAAACGATAGTCCCCATGCCGGACTATCCAAAACGATAGTCCCCATGCCTGACTATCCAAAACGATAGTCCCCATGCCTGACTATCCAAAACGATAGTCCCCATGCAGGACTATCCAAAACAATAGTCCTTGTGGCTGACTATCCAAAACGATAGTCCCAATGCTGGACTATCCAAAACGATAGTCCTTATGCCGGACTATCCAAAACGATAGTAGCAATGCCGGACTATCCAAATTAATAGTCCCCATGCCGGACTATCCAAAACAATAGTACTCATGCCGGACTATCTTAAACGATAGTCCCCATGCCGGACTTTCCAAAACGATAGTCTTCATGCCGGACTATTTAAAACGATAGTCCCCATGCCGGACTATCCAAAACGATAGTCCCCATGCCGGACTATCCAAAACGATAATCCCCATGCCGGACTATCCAAAACGATAGTCCCCGTGCCGGACTATCCAAAACGATAGTCTCCATGCCGGACTATCCAAAACGATAGTCCCCATGCCGGACTATCCAAAACGATAGTCCCCATGCCGGACTGTCCAAAACGATAGTCCCCATGCCGGACTGTCCAAAACGATAGTTCCCATGCCGGACTATCCAAAACGATAGTCCACATGCCGGACTATCCAAAACGATAAACCCCATTCCGGACTATCCAAAACGATAGTCCCTATGTTGGACTATCCAAAACGATAGTCCCCATGCCGGACTATCCAAAACGATAGTCCCCATGCCGGACTATCCAAAACGATAGTCCCAATGCCGGACTATCCAAAACGATAGTCCCCATGCCGGACTATACGAATCGATAGTCCCCATGCCGGACTATATAAAACGATATTCCCCATGCCAGACTATCCAATACGATAGTCCCCATGCCGGACTATCCAAAACGATAGTCCCCATGCCGGACTATCCAAAACGATAGTCCCCATGTCGGGCTATCCAAAATGATAGTCCCAATGCCGGACTATCCAAAACGATAGTCCCCATGCCGGACTATCCAAAACGATAGTCCCCATGCCTGACTATCCAAAACGATAGTCCTCATGCCTGACTATCCAAAAGGATAGTCCCCATGCGTACTATCCAAAACAATAGTCCTTGTGCCTGACTATCCAAAACGATAGTCCCAATGCCGGACTATCCAAAACGATAGTCCCCATGCCGGACTATCCAAAACGATAGTCCCCATGCCGGACTACCTAAAACGATAGTCCCCATGCCGGACTATCCAAAACGATAGTCCCAATGCCGGACTATCCAAAACGATAGTCCCCATTCCGGACTATCCGAATCGATAGTCCCCATGCCGGACTATATAAAACGATATTCCCCATGCCGGACTATCCAAAACGATAGTCCCCATGCCGGACTATCCAAAACGATAGTCCCCATGTCGGACTATCTAAAATGATAGTCCCAATGCCGGACTATCCAAAACGATAGTCCCCATGCCGGACTATCCAAAACGATAGTCCCCATGCCTGACTATCCAAAACGATAGTCCCCATGCCTGACTATCCAAAACGATAGTCCCCATGCAGGACTATCCAAAACAATAGTCCTTGTGCCGGACTATCCAAAACGATAGTCCCAATGCCGGACTATCCAAAACGATCGTCCAAATGACGGACTATCCAAAACGATAGTCCCAATGCCGGACTATCCAAAACAATAGTCCCCATGCCGGACTATCCAAAACGATAGTACTTATGCCGGACTATCTAAAACGATAGTCCCCATGCCGGACTATCCAAAACGATAGTCCCCATGCCGGACTATTTAAAACGATAGTCCCCATGCCGGACTATCCAAAACGATAGTCCCCATGCCGGACTATCCAAAACGATAATCCCTATGCCGGACTATCCAAAACGATAGTCCCCGTGTCGGACTATCCAAAACGATAGTCCCCATGCCGGACTATCCAAAACGATAGTCCCAATGCAGGACTATCCAAAACAATAGTCCCCATGCCGGACTATCCAAAACGATAGTCAACATGCCGGACTATCCAAAACGATAGTCCCCATGCCGGACTATATAAAACGATAGTCCCAATGCCGGACTATCCAAAACAATAGTCTTCATGTCGGACTATCCAAAACGATAGTCCCCATGCCGGACTATCCAAAACGATCGTCCAAATGACGGACTATCAAAAACGATAGTCCCAATGCCGGACTATCCAAAACGATAGCCCCCCTGCCGGACTAACCAAAACAATAGTCAAAATGCCGGACTATCTAAAACGATAGTCTCCATGCCGGACTATCCAAAACGATAGTCCCATGCCGGACTATCCAAAACAATAGTCCCCATGCCGGACTATCCAAAACGATAGTCCACATGCCGGACTATCCAAAACAATAGTCCCCATGCCGGACTATCCAAAACGATAGTCCCAATGCCGGACTATCCAAAACGATAGTCCCCATGCCGGACTATCCAAAACGATAGTCCCCATGCCGGATTATCCAAAAAGATAGTCCCCATTTAGGACTATCCAAAATGATAGTCTTCATGCCGGACTATCCAAAAAGATAGTCACCATGCAGGACTATCCAAAACGATAGTCCCCCTGTCGGACTATCCAAAATGATAGTCCCAATGCCGGACTATCCAAAACGATAGTCCCCATGCCGGACTATCCAAAACGATAGTCCCCATGCCTGACTATCCAAAACGATAGTCCCCATGCCTGACTATCCAAAACGATAGTCCCCATGCAGGACTATCCAAAACAATAGTCCTTGAGGCTGACTATCCAAAACGATAGTCCCAATGCTGGACTATCCAAAACGATAGTCCTTATGCCGGACTATCCAAAACGATAGTAGCAATGCCGGACTATCCAAAACAATAGTCCCCATGCCGGACTATCCAAAACAATAGTACTCATGCCGGACTATCTTAAACGATAGTCCCCATGCCGGACTATCCAAAACGATAGTCCCCATGCCGGACTATTTAAAACGATAGTCCCCATGCCGGACTATCCAAAACGATAGTCCCCATGCCGGACTATCCAAAACGATAATCCCCATGCCGGACTATCCAAAACGATAGTCCCCGTGCCGGACTATCCAAAACGATAGTCTCCATGCCGGACTATCCAAAACGATAGTCCCCATGCCGGACTATCCAAAACGATAGTCCCCATGCCGGACTGTCCAAAACGATAGTTCCCATGCCGGACTATCCAAAACGATAGTCCACATGCCGGACTATCCAAAACGATGGTCCCCATGCCGGACTATCTAAAACGATAGTCCCCATGCCGGACTATCCAAAACGATAGTCCCCATGCCGGACTATCCAAAACGATAGTCCCCATGCCGGACTATCCAAAACGATAGTCCCCATGCCTGACTATCCAAAACGATAGTCCCCATGCCGGACTATCTAAAACGATAGTCCCCATGCCGGACTATCCAAAACGATAGTCCCCATGCCGGACTATCCAAAACGATAGTCCCAATGCCGGACTATCCAAAACGATAGTCCCTATGTTGGACTATCCAAAACGATAGTCCCCATGCCGGACTATCCAAAACGATAGTCCCCATGCCTGACTATCCAAAACGATAGTCCCCATGCCTGACTATCCAAAACGATAGTCCCCATGCAGGACTATCCAAAACAATAGTCCTTGTGCCTGACTATCCGAAACGATAGTCCCAATGCCGGACTATCCAAAACGATCGTCCAAATGACGGACTATCCAAAACGATAGTCCCAATGCCGGACTATCTAAAACGATAGTCCCCAAGCCGGACTATCCAAAACGATAGTCCCCATGCCGGACTATTTAAAACGATAGTCCCTATGCCGGACTATCCAAAACGATAGTCCCCATGCCGGACTATCCAAAACGATAATCCCCATGCTTGACTATCCAAAACGATAGTCCCCGTGTCGGACTATCCAAAACGATAGTCCCCATGCCGGACTATCCAAAACGATAGTCCCAATGCAGGACTATCCAAAACAATAGTCCCCATGCCGGACTATCAAAAACGATAGTCAACATGCCGGACTATCCAAAACGATAGTCCCCATGCCGGACTATATAAAACGATAGTCCCAATGCCGGACTATCCAAAACGATAGTCCCCATGCCGGATTATCCAAAAAGATAGTCCCCATTTAGGACTATCCAAAATGATAGTCTTCATGCCGGACTATCCAAAAAGATAGTCACCATGCAGGACTATCCAAAACGATAGTCCCCCTGTCGGACTATCCAAAATGATAGTCCCAATGCCGGACTATCCAAAACAATAGTCCCCATGCCGGACTATCCAAAACGATAGTCCCCATGCCTGACTATCCAAAACGATAGTCCCCATGCCTGACTATCCAAAACGATAGTCCCCATGCAGGACTATCCAAAACAATAGTCCTTGAGGCTGACTATCCAAAACGATAGTCCCCATGCCTGACTATCCAAAACGATAGTCCCCATGCCTGACTATCCAAAACGATAGTCCCCATGCAGGACTATCCAAAACAATAGTCCTTGAGGCTGACTATCCAAAACGATAGTCCCAATGCTGGACTATCCAAAACGATAGTCCTTATGCCGGACTATCCAAAACGATAGTAGCAATGCCGGACTATCCAAAACAATAGTCCCCATGCCGGACTATCCAAAACAATAGTACTCATGCCGGACTATCTTAAACGATAGTCCCCATGCCGGACTATCCAAAACGATAGTCCCCATGCCGGACTATTTAAAACGATAGTCCCCATGCCGGACTATCCAAAACGATAGTCCCCATGCCGGACTATCCAAAACGATAATCCCCATGCCGGACTATCCAAAACGATAGTCCCCGTGCCGGACTATCCAAAACGATAGTCTCCATGCCGGACTATCCAAAACGATAGTCCCCATGCCGGACTATCCAAAACGATAGTCCCCATGCCGGACTGTCCAAAACGATAGTTCCCATGCCGGACTATCCAAAACGATAGTCCACATGCCGGACTATCCAAAACGATGGTCCCCATGCCGGACTATCTAAAACGATAGTCCCCATGCCGGACTATCCAAAACGATAGTCCCCATGCCGGACTATCCAAAACGATAGTCCCCATGCCGGACTATCCAAAACGATAGTCCCAATGCCGGACTATCCAAAACGATAGTCCCTATGTTGGACTATCCAAAACGATAGTCCTCATGCCGGACTATCCAAAACGATAGTCCCCATGCCGGACTATCCAAAACGATAGTCCCAATGCCGGACTATCCAAAACGATAGTTCCCATGCCGGACTATCCAAAACGATAGTCCCCATGTCGGACTATCCAAAATGATAGTCCCAATGCCGGACTATCCAAAACGATAGTCCCCATGCCGGACTATCCAAAACGATAGTCCCCATGCCTGACTATCCAAAACGATAGTCCCCATGCCTGAATATCCAAAAGGATAGTCCCCATGCAGGACTATCCAAAACAATAGTCCTTGTGCCTGACTATCCAAAACGATAGTCCCAATGCCGGACTATCCAAAACGATAGTCCCCATGCCGGACTATCCACAACGATAGTCCCCATGCCGGACTATCCAAAACGATAGTCCCAATGCCGGACTATCCAAAACGATAGTCCCCATACCGACTATCCAAAACGATAGTCCCCATGCCGGACTATCCAAAACGATAGTCCCCATGCCGGACTATCTAAAACGATAGTCCCCATGCCGGACTATCCAAAACGATAGTTCCCATGCCGGACTATCCAAAACGATAGTCCCAATGCCGGACTATCCAAAACGATAGTCCCTATGTTGGACTATCCAAAACGATAGTCCCCATGCCGGACTATCCAAAACGATAGTCCCCATGCCGGACTATCCAAAACGATAGTCCCAATGCCGGACTATCCAAAACGATAATCCCCATGCCGGACTATCCGAATCGATAGTCCCCATGCCGGACTATATAAAACGATATTCCCCATGCCGGACTATCCAAAACGATAGTCCCCATGCCGGACTATCCAAAACGATAGTCCCCATGTCGGACTATCTAAAATGATAGTCCCAATGCCGGACTATCCAAAACGATAGTCCCAATGCCGGACTATCCAAAACGATAGTCCCAATGCCGGACTATCCAAAACGATAGTCCCCATACCGACTATCCAAAACGATAGTCCCCATGCCGGACTATCCAAAACGATAGTCCCCATGCCGGACTATCTAAAACGATAGTCCCCATGCCGGACTATCCAAAACGATAGTCCCCATGCCGGACTATCCAAAACGATAGTCCCAATGCCGGACTATCCAAAACGATAGTCCCTATGTTGGACTATCCAAAACGATAGTCCCCATGCCGGACTATCCAAAACGATAGTCCCCATGCCGGACTATCCAAAACGATAGTCCCAGTGCCGGACTATCCAAAACGATAGTCCCCATGCCGGACTATCCGAATCGATAGTCCCCATGCCGGACTATATAAAACGATATTCCCCATGCCGGACTATCCAAAAGGATAGTCCCCATGCCGGACTATCCAAAACGATAGTCCCCATGTCGGACTATCTAAAATGATAGTCCCAATGCCGGACTATCCAAAACGATAGTCCCCATGCCGGACTATCCAAAACGATAGTCCCCATGCCTGACTATCCAAAACGATAGTCCCCATGCCTGACTATCCAAAACGATAGTCCCCATGCAGGACTATCCAAAACAATAGTCCTTGTGCCTGACTATCCAAAACGATAGTCCCAATGCCGGACTATCCAAAACGATCGTCCAAATGACGGACTATCCAAAACGATAGTCCCAATGCCGGACTATCTAAAACGATAGTCCCCATGCCGGACTATCCAAAACGATAGTCCCCATGCCGGACTATTTAAAACGATAGTCCCTATGCCGGACTATCCAAAACGATAGTCCCCATGCCGGACTATCAAAAACGATAGTCCCCGTGTCGGACTATCCAAAACGATAGTCCCCATGCCGGACTATCCAAAACGATAGTCCCAATGCAGGACTATCCAAAACAATAGTCCCCATGCCGGACTATCAAAAACGATAGTCAACATGCCGGACTATCCAAAACGATAGTCCCCATGCCGGACTATATAAAACGATAGTCCCAATGCCGGACTATCCAAAACGATAGTCTTCATGTCGGACTATCCAAAACGATAGTCCCCATGCCGGACTATCCAAAACGATAGTCCCCATGTTGGACTATCCAAAACGATAGTCCCCATGCCGGACTATCAAAAACGATAGTCCCCATGCCGGACTATCCAAAACGATAGTCCCCATGCCGGACTATCCAAAACGATAGTCCCAATGCCGGACTATCCAAAACGATAGTCCCCATGCCGGACTATCCAAAACGATAGTCCCCATGCTGGACTATATAAAACGATAGTCCCAATGCCGGACTATCCAAAACGATAGTCCCCATGCCCGACTATCCAAAACGGTAGTCCCCATACCGGACTATCCAAAACGATTGTCCCCATGCCGGACTATCCAAAACGATTGTCCCCATGCCGGACTATCCAAAACGATAGTCCCCATGCCGGACTATCCAAAACGCAAGTCCCCATGCCGGACTATCCAAAACGATAATCCACATGCCGGACTATCCAAAACGATAGTCACCATGCCGGACTATCCAAAACGATAGTCCCCATGCCGGACTATCCAAAACGATAGTCCCCATGCCGGACTATCCTAAACGATAGTCAACATGCCGGACTATCCAAAACAATAGTCCCCATGCCGGACTATCCAAAACGATAGTCCCCATGCCGGACTATCCAAAACGATAGTACTTATGCCGGACTATCCAAAACGATAGTCCCCATGCCGGACTATCCAAAACGATAGTCCCCATGCCAGACTATCCAAAACGATAGTCCCCATGTCGGACTATCCAAAACGATAGTCCCCATGCCGGACTATCCAAAACGATAGTCCCCATGCCGGATTATCCAAAAAGATAGTCTCCATGCCGGACTATCCAAAACGATAGTCCCCATGCCGGACTATCCAAAACGATAGTCCCCATGCCGGACTGTCCAAAACGATAGTTCCTATGCCGGACTATCCAAAACGATAGTCCACATGCCGGACTATCCAAAACGATGGTCCCCATGCCGGACTATCTAAAACGATAGTCCCCATGCCGGACTATCCAAAACGATAGTCCCCATGCCGGACTATCCAAAACGATAGTCCCCATGCCGGATTATCCAAAAAGATAGTCCCCATTTAGGACTATCCAAAATGATAGTCTTCATGCCGGACTATCCAAAAAGATAGTCACCATGCAGGACTATCCAAAACGATAGTCCCCCTGTCGGACTATCCAAAATGATAGTCCCAATGCCGGACTATCCAAAACGATAGTCCCCATGCCGGACTATCCAAAACGATAGTCCCCATGCCTGACTATCCAAAACGATAGTCCCCATGCCTGACTATCCGAAACGATAGTCCCCATGCAGGACTATCCAAAACAATAGTCCTTGTGGCTGACTATCCAAAACGATAGTCCCAATGCTGGACTATTCAAAACGATAGTCCTTATGCCGGACTATCCAAAACGATAGTAGCAATGCCGGACTATCTAAAACAATAGTCCCCATGCCGGACTATCCAAAACAATAGTACTCATGCCGGACTATCTTAAACGATAGTCCCCATGCCGGACTATCCAAAACGATAGTCCCCATGCCGGACTATTCAAAACGATAGTCCCCATGCCGGACTATCCAAAACGATAGTCCCCATGCCGGACTATCCAAAACGATAATCCCCATGCCGGACTATCCAAAACGATGGTCTCCGTGCCGGACTATCCAAAACGATAGTCTCCATGCCGGACTATCCAAAACGATAGTCCCCATGCCGGACTATCCAAAACAGTAGTCCCCATGCCGGACTGTCCAAAACGATAGTTCCCATGCCGGACTATCCAAAACGATAGTCCACATGCCGGACTATCCAAAACGATGGTCCCCATGCCGGACTATCTAAAACGATAGTCCCCATGCCGGACTATCCAAAACGATAGTCCCCATGCCGGACTATCCAAAACGATAGTCCCATGCCGGACTATCCAAAACGATAGCCTCCGTTCTGGCCTATCCAAAACGATAGTCCCCATGCCGGACTATCCAAAACGATAGTCCCCATGCCGGACTATCCAAAACGATAGTCCCCATGCTGACTATCCAAAACGATAGTCCCCATGCTGACTATCCAAAACGATAGTCCCCATGCTGACTATCAAAAACGATAGTCCCCATGCCGGACTATCCAAAAAGATAGTCCCCATGCCGGACTATCCAAAACGATAGTCCCAATGCCGGACTATCCAAAACGATAGTCCCAATGCCGGACTATCCAAAACGATAGTCCCCATGTTGGACTATCCAAAACGATAGTCCCCATGCCGGACTATCCAAAACGATAGTCCCTATGCCGGACTATCCAAAACGATAGTCCCCATGCCGGACTATCCAAAACGATAGTCCCAATGCCGGACTATCCAAAACGATAGTCCCCATGCCAGACTATCCAAAACGATAGTCCCCATGCCGGACTATATAAAACGATAGTCCCAATGCCGGACTATCCAAAACGATAGTCCCCATGCCGGACTATCCAAAACGGTAGTCCCCATACCGGACTATCCAAAACGATTGTCCCCATGCCGGACTATCCAAAACGATTGTCCCCTTGCCGGACTATCCAAAACGATAGTCCCCATGCCGGACTATCCAAAACGCAAGTCCCCATGCCGGACTATCCAAAACGATAATCCACATGCCGGACTATCCAAAACGATAGTCCCCATGCCGGACTATCCAAAACGATAGTCCCCATGCCGGACTATCCAAAACGATAGTCCCCATGCCGGACTATCCTAAACGATAGTCAACATGCCGGACTATCCAAAACAATAGTCCCCATGCCGGACTATCCAAAACGATAGTCCCCATGCCGGACTATCCAAAACGATAGTACTTATGCCGGACTATCCAAAACGATAGTCCCCATGCCGGACTATCCAAAACGATAGTCCCCATGCCAGACTATCCAAAACGATAGTCCCCATGCCGGATTATCCAAAAAGATAGTCTCCATGCCGGACTATCCAAAACGATAGTCCCCATGCCGGACTATCCAAAACGATAGTCCCCATGCCGGACTGTCCAAAACGATAGTTCCCATGCCGGACTATCCAAAACGATAGTCCACATGCCGGACTATCCAAAACGATGGTCCCCATGCCGGACTATCTAAAACGATAGTCCCCATGCCGGACTATCCAAAACGATAGTCCCCATGCCGGATTATCCAAAAAGATAGTCCCCATTTAGGACTATCCAAAATGATAGTCTTCATGCCGGACTATCCAAAAAGATAGTCACCATGCAGGACTATCCAAAACGATAGTCCCCCTGTCGGACTATCCAAAATGATAGTCCCAATGCCGGACTATCCAAAACGATAGTCCCCATGCCGGACTATCCAAAATGATAGTCCCCATGCCTGACTATCCAAAACGATAGTCCCCATGCCTGACTATCCAAAACGATAGTCCCCATGCAGGACTATCCAAAACAATAGTCCTTGTGGCTGACTATCCAAAACGATAGTCCCAATGCTGGACTATCCAAAACGATAGTAGCAATGCCGGACTATCCAAAACAATAGTCCCCATGCCGGACTATCCAAAACAATAGTACTCATGCCGGACTATCTTAAACGATAGTCCCCATGCCGGACTATTTAAAACGATAGTCCCCATGCCGGACTATCCAAAACGATAGTCCCCATGCCGGACAATCCAAAACGATAATCCCCATGCCGGACTATCCAAAACGATAGTCCCCGTGCCGGACTATCCAAAACGATAGTCTCCATGCCGGACTAACCAAAACGATAGTCCCCATGCCGGACTATCCAAAACGATAGTACTTATGCCGGACTATCCAAAACGATAGTCCCCATGCCGGAATATCCAAAACGATAGTCCCCATGCCAGACTATCCAAAACGATAGTCCCCATGTCGGACTATGCAAAACGATAGTCCCCATGCCGGACTATCCAAAACGATAGTCCCCATGCCGGACTATCCAAAACGATAGTCCCCATGCCGGACTATCCAAAACGATAGTCCCAATGCCGGACTATCCAAAACGATAGTCCCTATGTTGGACTATCCAAAACGATAGTCCCCATGCCGGACTATCCAAAACGATAGTCCCCATGCCGGACTATCCAAAACGATAGTCCCAATGCCGGACTATCCAAAACGATAGTCCCCATGCCGGACTATCCGAATCGATAGTCCCCATGCCGGACTATATAAAACGATATTCCCCATGCCGGACTATCCAAAACGATAGTCCCCATGCCGGACTATCCAAAACGATAGTCCCCATGTCGGACTATCTAAAATGATAGTCCCAATGCCGGACTATCCAAAACGATAGTCCCCATGCCGGACTATCCAAAACGATAGTCCCCATGCCTGACTATCCAAAACGATAGTCCCCATGCAGGACTATCCAAAACAATAGTCCTTGTGCCTGACTATCCAAAACGATAGTCCTAATGCCGGACTATCCAAAACGATCGTCCAAATGACGGACTATCCAAAACGATAGTCCCAATGCCGGACTATCTAAAACGATAGTCCCCATGCCGGACTATCCAAAACGATAGTCCCCATGCCGGACTATTTAAAACGATAGTCCCTATGCCGGACTATCCAAAACGATAGTCCCCATGCCGGACTATCAAAAACGATAGTCCCCGTGTCGGACTATCCAAAACGATAGTCCCCATGCCGGACTATCCAAAACGATAGTCCCAATGCAGGACTATCCAAAACAATAGTCCCCATGCCGGACTATCAAAAACGATAGTCAACATGCCGGACTATCCAAAACGATAGTCCCCATGCCGGACTATATAAAACGATAGTCCCAATGCCGGACTATCCAAAACGATAGTCTTCATGTCGGACTATCCAAAACGATAGTCCCCATGCCGGACTATCCAAAACGATAGTCCCCATGTTGGACTATCCAAAACGATAGTCCCCATGCCGGACTATCAAAAACGATAGTCCCCATGCCGGACTATCCAAAACGATAGTCCCCATGCCGGACTATCCAAAACGATAGTCCCAATGCCGGACTATCCAAATGATAGTCCCCATGCCGGACTATCCAAAACGATAGTCCCCATGCCGGACTATATAAAACGATAGTCCCAATGCCGGACTATCCAAAACGATAGTCCCCATGCCCGACTATCCAAAACGGTAGTCCCCATACCGGACTATCCAAAACGATTGTCCCCATGCCGGACTATCCAAAACGATTGTCCCCATGCCGGACTATCCAAAACGATAGTCCCCATGCCGGACTATCCAAAACGCAAGTCCCCATGCCGGACTATCCAAAACGATAATCCACATGCCGGACTATCCAAAACGATAGTCCCCATGCCGGACTATCCAAAACGATAGTCCCCATGCCGGACTATCCAAAACGATAGTCCCCATGCCGGACTATCCTAAACGATAGTCAACATGCCGGACTATCCAAAACAATAGTCCCCATGCCGGACTATCCAAAACGATAGTCCCCATGCCGGACTATCCAAAACGATAGTACTTATGCCGGACTATCCAAAACGATAGTCCCCATGCCGGACTATCCAAAACGATAGTCCCCATGCCAGACTATCCAAAACGATAGTCCCCATGTCGGACTATCCAAAACGATAGTCCCCATGCCGGACTATCCAAAACGATAGTCCCCATGCTGGATTATCCAAAAAGATAGTCTCCATGCCGGACTATCCAAAACGATAGTCCCCATGCCGGACTATCCAAAACGATAGTCCCCATGCCGGACTGTCCAAAACGATAGTTCCTATGCCGGACTATCCAAAACGATAGTCCACATGCCGGACTATCCAAAACGATGGTCCCCATGCCGGACTATCTAAAACGATAGTCCCCATGCCGGACTATCCAAAACGATAGTCCCCATGCCGGACTATCCAAAACGATAGTCCCCATGCCGGATTATCCAAGAAGATAGTCCCCATTTAGGACTATCCAAAATGATAGTCTTCATGCCGGACTATCCAAAAAGATAGTCACCATGCAGGACTATCCAAAACGATAGTCCCCCTGTCGGACTATCCAAAATGATAGTCCCAATGCCGGACTATCCAAAACGATAGTCCCCATGCCGGACTATCCAAAACGATAGTCCCCATGCCTGACTATCCAAAACGATAGTCCCCATGCCTGACTATCCAAAACGATAGTCCCCATGCAGGACTATCCAAAACAATAGTCCTTATGCCGGACTATCCAAAACGATAGTAGCAATGCCGGACTATCCAAAACAATAGTCCCCATGCCGGACTATCCAAAACAATAGTACTCATGCCGGACTATCTTAAACGATAGTCCCCATGCCGGACTATCCAAAACGATAGTCCCCATGCCGGACTATTCAAAACGATAGTCCCCATGCCGGACTATCCAAAACGATAGTCCCCATGCCGGACTATCCAAAACGATGGTCCCCGTGCCGGACTATCCAAAACGATAGTCTCCATGCCTGACTATCCAAAACGATAGTCCCCATGCCGGACTATCCAAAACAGTAGTCCCCATGCCGGACTGTCCAAAACGATAGTTCCCATGCCGGACTATCCAAAACGATAGTCCACATGCCGGACTATCCAAAACGATGGTCCCCATGCCGGACTATCTAAAACGATAGTCCCCATGCCGGACTATCCAAAACGATAGTCCCCATGCCGGACTATCCAAAACGATAGTCCCATGCCGGACTATCCAAAACGATAGCCTCCGTTCCGGCCTATCCAAAACGATAGTCCCCATGCCGGACTATCCAAAACGATAGTCCCCATGCCGGACTATCCAAAACGATAGTCCCCATGCTGACTATCCAAAACGATAGTCCCCATGCTGACTATCAAAAACGATAGTCCCCATGCCGGACTATCCAAAAAGATAGTCCCCATGCCGGACTATCCAAAACGATAGTCCCAATGCCGGACTATCCAAAACGATAGTCCCAATGCCGGACTATCCAAAACGATAGTCCCCATGTTGGACTATCCAAAACGATAGTCCCCATGCCGGACTATCCAAAACGATAGTCCCTATGCCGGACTATCCAAAACGATAGTCCCCATGCCGGACTATCCAAAACGATAGTCCCAATGCCGGACTATCCAAAACGATAGTCCCCATGCCAGACTATCCAAAACGATAGTCCCCATGCCGGACTATATAAAACGATAGTCCCAATGCCGGACTATCCAAAACGATAGTCCCCATGCCGGACTATCCAAAACGGTAGTCCCCATACCGGACTATCCAAAACGATTGTCCCCATGCCGGACTATCCAAAACGATTGTCCCCTTGCCGGACTATCCAAAACGATAGTCCCCATGCCGGACTATCCAAAACGCAAGTCCCCATGCCGGACTATCCAAAACGATAATCCACATGCCGGACTATCCAAAACGATAGTCCCCATGCCGGACTATCCAAAACGATAGTCCCCATGCCGGACTATCCAAAACGATAGTCCCCATGCCGGACTATCCTAAACGATAGTCAACATGCCGGACTATCCAAAACAATAGTCCCCATGCCGGACTATCCAAAACGATGTCCCCATGCCGGACTATCCAAAACGATAGTACTTATGCCGGACTATCCAAAACGATAGTCCCCATGCCGGACTATCCAAAACGATAGTCCCCATGCCAGACTATCCAAAACGATAGTCCCCATGCCGGATTATCCAAAAAGATAGTCTCCATGCCGGACTATCCAAAACGATAGTCCCCATGCCGGACTATCCAAAACGATAGTCCCCATGCCGGACTGTCCAAAACGATAGTTCCCATGCCGGACTATCCAAAACGATAGTCCACATGCCGGACTATCCAAAACGATGGTCCCCATGCCGGACTATCTAAAACGATAGTCCCCATGCCGGACTATCCAAAACGATAGTCCCCATGCCGGATTATCCAAAAAGATAGTCCCCATTTAGGACTATCCAAAATGATAGTCTTCATGCCGGACTATCCAAAAAGATAGTCACCATGCAGGACTATCCAAAACGATAGTCCCCCTGTCGGACTATCCAAAATGATAGTCCCAATGCCGGACTATCCAAAACGATAGTCCCCATGCCGGACTATCCAAAATGATAGTCCCCATGCCTGACTATCCAAAACGATAGTCCCCATGCCTGACTATCCAAAACGATAGTCCCCATGCAGGACTATCCAAAACAATAGTCCTTGTGGCTGACTATCCAAAACGATAGTCCCAATGCTGGACTATCCAAAACGATAGTAGCAATGCCGGACTATCCAAAACAATAGTCCCCATGCCGGACTATCCAAAACAATAGTACTCATGCCGGACTATCTTAAACGATAGTCCCCATGCCGGACTATTTAAAACGATAGTCCCCATGCCGGACTATCCAAAACGATCGTCCAAATGACGGACTATCCAAAACGATAGTCCCAATGCCGGACTATCTAAAACGATAGTCCCCATGCCGGACTATCCAAAACGATAGTCCCCATGCCGGACTATTTAAAACGATAGTCCCCATGCCGGACTATCCAAAACGATAGTCCCCATGCCGGACTATCCAAAACGATAATCCCCATGCCGGACTATCCAAAACGATAGTCCCCGTGTCGGACTATCCAAAACGATAGTCCCCATGCCGGACTATCCAAAACGATAGTCCCAATGCAGGACTATCCAAAACAATAGTCCCCATGCCGGACTATCAAAAACGATAGTCAACATGCCGGACTATCCAAAACGATAGTCCCCATGCCGGACTATATAAAACGATAGTCCCAATGCCGGACTATCCAAAACGATAGTCTTCATGTCGGACTATCCAAAACGATAGTCCCCATGCCGGACTATCCAAAACGATAGTCCCCATGCCGGATTATCCAAAAAGATAGTCCCCAATTAGGACTATCCAAAATGATAGTCTTCATGCCGGACTATCCAAAAAGATAGTCACCATGCAGGACTATCCAAAACGATAGTCCCCCTGTCGGACTAACCAAAATGATAGTCCCAATGCCGGACTATCCAAAACAATAGTCCCCATGCCGGACTATCCAAAACAATAGTACTCATGCCGGACTATCTTAAACGATAGTCCCCATGCCGGACTATTTAAAACGATAGTCCCCATGCCGGACTATCCAAAACGATAGTCCCCATGCCGGACAATCCAAAACGATAATCCCCATGCCGGACTATCCAAAACGATAGTCCCCGTGCCGGACTATCTAAAACGATAGTCCCCATGCCGGACTATCCAAAACGATAGTCCCCATGCCGGACTATCCAAAACGATAGTCCCAATGCCGGACTATCCAAAACGATAGTCCCTATGTTGGACTATCCAAAACGATAGTCCCCATGCCGGACTATCCAAAACGATAGTCCCCATGCCGGACTATCCAAAACGATAGTCCCAATGCCGGACTATCCAAAACGATAGTCTCCATGCCGGACTATCCGAATCGATAGTCCCCATGCCGGACTATATAAAACGATATTCCCAATGCCAGACTATCCAATACGATAGTCCCCATGCCGGACTATCCAAAACGATAGTCCCCATGAGGGACTATCCAAAACGATAGTACTTATGCCGGACTATCCAAAACGATAATCCCCATGCCGGACTATCCAAAACGATAGTCCCCATGCCAGACTATCCAAAACGATAGTCCCCATGTCGGACTATGCAAAACGATAGTCCCCATGCCGGACTATCCAAAACGATAGTCCCCATGCCGGACTATCCAAAACGATAGTCCCCATGCCGGACTATCCAAAACGATAGACCCAATGCCGGACTATCCAAAACGATAGTCCCTATGTTGGACTATCCAAAACGATAGTCCCCATGCCGGACTATCCAAAACGATAGTCCCCATGCCGGACTATCCAAAACGATAGTCCCAATGCCGGACTATCCAAAACGATAGTCCCCATGCCGGACTATCCGAATCGATAGTCCCCATGCCGGACTATATAAAACGATATTCCCCATGCCGGACTATCCAAAACGATAGTCCCCATGCCGGACTATCCAAAACGATAGTCCCCATGTCGGACTATCTAAAATGATAGTCCCAATGCCGGACTATCCAAAACGATAGTCCCCATGCCGGACTATCCAAAACGATAGTCCCCATGCCTGACTATCCAAAACGATAGTCCCCATGCCTGACTATCCAAAACGATAGTCCCCATGCAGGACTATCCAAAACAATAGTCCTTGTGCCTGACTATCCAAAACGATAGTCCTAATGCCGGACTATCCAAAACGATCGTCCAAATGACGGACTATCCAAAACGATAGTCCCAATGCCGGACTATCTAAAACGATAGTCCCCATGCCGGACTATCCAAAACGATAGTCCCCATGCCGGACTATTTAAAACGATAGTCCCCATGCCGGACTATCCAAAACGATAGTCCCCATGCCGGACTATCCAAAACGATAATCCCCATGCCGGACTATCCAAAACGATAGTCCCCGTGTCGGACTATCCAAAACGATAGTCCCCATGCCGGACTATCCAAAACGATAGTCCCAATGCAGGACTATCCAAAACAATAGTCCCCATGCCGGACTATCAAAAACGATAGTCAACATGCCGGACTATCCAAAACGATAGTCCCCATGCCGGACTATATAAAACGATAGTCCCAATGCCGGACTATCCAAAACGATAGTCTTCATGTCGGACTATCCAAAACGATAGTCCCCATGCCGGACTATCCAAAACGATAGTCCCCATGCCGGATTATCCAAAAAGATAGTCCCCAATTAGGACTATCCAAAATGATAGTCTTCATGCCGGACTATCCAAAAAGATAGTCACCATGCAGGACTATCCAAAACGATAGTCCCCCTGTCGGACTAACCAAAATGATAGTCCCAATGCCGGACTATCCAAAACGATAGTCCCCATGCCGGACTATCCAAAACGATAGTCCCCATGCCTGACTATCCAAAACGATAGTCCCCATGCCTGACTATCCAAAACGATAGTCCCCATGCAGGACTATCCAAAACAATAGTCCTTGTTTCTGACTATCCAAAACGATAGTCCCAATGCTGGACTATCCAAAACGATAGTCCTTATGCCGGACTATCCAAAACGATAGTAGCAATGCCGGACTATCCAAAACAATAGTCCCCATGCCGGACTATCCAAAACAATAGTACTCATGCCGGACTATCTTAAACGATAGTCCCCATGCCGGACTATCCAAAACGATAGTCCCCATGCCGGACTATTTAAAACGATAGTCCCCATGCCGGACTATCCAAAACGATAGTCCCAATGCCGGACTATCCAAAACGATAGTCCCCATGTTGGACTATCCAAAACGATAGTCCCCATGCCGGACTATCCAAAACGATAGTCCCCATGCCGGACTATCCAAAACGATAGGCCCCATGCCGGACTATCCAAAACGATAGTCCCAATGCCGGACTATCCAAAACGATAGTCCCCATGCCGGACTATCCAAAACGATAGTCCCCATGCCGGACTATATAAAACGATAGTCCCAATGCCGGACTATCCAAAACGATAGTCCCCATGCCGGACTATCCAAAACGGTAGTCCCCATACCGGATTATCCAAAACGATTGTCCCCATGCCGGACTATCCAAAACGATTGTCCCCTTGCCGGACTATCCAAAACGATAGTCCCCATGCCGGACTATCCAAAACGCAAGTCCCCATGCGGGACTATCCAAAACGATAATCCACATGCCGGACTATCCAAAACGATAGTCCCCATGCCGGACTATCCAAAACGATAGTCCCCATGCCGGACTATCCAAAACGATAGTCCCCATGCCGGACTATCCTAAACGATAGTCAACATGCCAGACTATCCAAAACAATAGTCCCCATGCCGGACTATCCAAAACGATAGTCCCCATGCCGGACTATCCAAAACGATAGTACTTATGCCGGACTATCCAAAACGATAGTCCCCATGCCGGACTATCCAAAACGATAGTCCCCATGCCAGACTATCCAAAACGATAGTCCCCATGTCGGACTATGCAAAACGATAGTCCCCAAGCCGGACTATCCAAAACGATAGTCCCCATGCCGGACTATCCAAAACGATAGTCCCCATGCCGGACTATCCAAAACGATAGTTCCCATGCCGGACTATCCAAAACGATAGTCCACATGCCGGACTATCCAAAACGATGGTCCCCATGCCGGACTATCTAAAACGATAGTCCCCATGCCGGACTATCCAAAACGATAGTCCCCATGCCGGACTATCCAAAACGATAGTCCCCATGCCGGATTATCCAAAAAGATAGTCCCCATTCAGGACTATCCAAAATGATAGTCTTCATGCCGGACTATCCAAAAAGATAGTCCCAATGCCGGACTATCCAAAACGATAGTCCCCATGCCTGACTATCCAAAACGATAGTCCCCATGCCTGACTATCCAAAAACAATAGTCCCCATGCCGGACTATCCAAAACGATAGTCCCCATGCCAGACTATCCAAAACGATAGTCCCCATGCCGGACTATCCAAAACGATAGTCCCAATGCCGGACTATCCAAAACGATAGTCCCTATGTTGGACTATCCAAAACGATAGTCCCCATGCCGGACTATCCAAAACGATAGTCCCCATGCCGGACTATCCAAAACGATAGTCCCAATGCCGGACTATCCAAAACGATAGTCCCCATGCCGGACTATCCGAATCGATAGTCCCCATGCCGGACTATATAAAACGATATTCCCCATGCCAGACTATCCAATACGATAGTCCCCATGCCGGACTATCCAAAACGATAGTCCCCATGCCGGACTATCCAAAACGATAGTCCCCATGTCGGACTATCCAAAATGATAGTCCCAATGCCGGACTATCCAAAACGATAGTCCCCATGCCGGACTATCCAAAACGATAGTCCCCATGCCTGACTATCCAAAACGATAGTCCCCATAGCTGACTATCCAAAAGGATAGTCCCCATGCAGGACTATCCAAAACAATAGTCCTTGTGCCTGACTATCCAAAACGATAGTCCTAATGCCTTACTATCCAAAACGATAGTCCCCATGCCGGACTATCCACAACGATAGTCCCCATGCCGGACTATCCAAAACGATAGTCCCAATGCCGGACTATCCAAAACGATAGTCCCCATGCCGGACTATCCAAAACGATAGTCCCCATGCCTGACTATCCAAAACGATAGTCCCCATGCCTGACTATCCAAAACGATAGTCCCCATGCAGGACTATCCAAAACAATAGTCCTTGTGGCTGACTATCCAAAACGATAGTCCCAATGCTGGTCTATCTAAAACGATAGTAGCAATGCCGGACTATCCAAAACAATAGTCCCCATGCCGGACTATCCAAAACAATAGTACTCATGCCGGACTATCTTAAACGATAGTCCCCATGCCGGACTATCCTAAACGATAGTCCCCATGCCGGACTATTAAAACGATAGTCCCCATGCCGGACTATCCAAAACGATAGTCCCCATGCCTTACTATCCAAAACGATAATCCCCATGCCGGACTATCCAAAACGATAGTCCCCGTGCCGGACTATCCAAAACGATAGTCCCAATGCCGGACTATCCAAAACGATAGTCCCCATGCCTGACTATCCAAAACGATAGTCCCCATGCCTGACTATCCAAAACGATAGTCCCCATGCCGGACTATCCAAAACGATAGTCCCCATGCCGGACTATCCAAAACGATAGTCCCCATGCCGGACTTTCCAAAACGATAGTCCCAATGCCGGACTATCCAAAACGATAGTCCCTATGTTGGACTATCCAAAACGATAGTCCCCATGCCGGACTATCCAAAACGATAGTCCCCATGCCGGACTATCCAAAACGATAGTCCCAATGCCGGACTATCCAAAACGATAGTCCCCATGCCGGACTATCCGAATCGATAGTCCCCATGCCGGACTATATAAAACGATATTCCCCATGCCAGACTATCCAATACGATAGTCCCCATGCCGGACTATCCAAAACGATAGTCCCCATGCCGGACTATCCAAAACGATAGTCCCCATGTCGGACTATCCAAAATGATAGTCCCAATGCCGGACTATCCAAAACGATAGTCCCCATGCCGGACTATCCAAAACGATAGTCCCCATGCCTGACTATCCAAAACGATAGTCTCCATGCCTGACTATCCAAAAGGATAGTCCCCATGCAGGACTATCCAAAACAATAGTCCTTGTGCCTGACTATCCAAAACGATAGTCCCAATGCTGGACTATCCAAAACGATAGTCCCCATGCCGGACTGTCCAAAACGATAGTTCCCATGCCGGACTATCCAAAACGATAGTCCACATGCCGGACTATCCAAAACGATGGTCCCCATGCCGGACTATCTAAAACGATAGTCCCCATGCCGGACTATCCAAAACGATAGTCCCCATGCCGGATTATCCAAAAAGATAGTCCCCATTTAGGACTATCCAAAATGATAGTCTTCATGCCGGACTATCCAAAAAGATAGTCACCATGCAGGACTATCCAAAACGATAGTCCCCCTGTCGGACTATCCAAAATGATAGTCCCAATGCCGGACTATCCAAAACGATAGTCCCCATGCCGGACTATCCAAAATGATAGTCCCCATGCCTGACTATCCAAAACGATAGTCCCCATGCCGGACTATCCAAAACGATAGTCCCCATGCCAGACTATCCAAAACGATAGTCCCCATGCCGGATTATCCAAAAAGATAGTCTCCATGCCGGACTATCCAAAACGATAGTCCCCATGCCGGACTATCCAAAACGATAGTCCCCATGCCGGACTGTCCAAAACGATAGTTCCCATGCCGGACTATCCAAAACGATAGTCCACATGCCGGACTATCCAAAACGATGGTCCCCATGCCGGACTATCTAAAACGATAGTCCCCATGCCGGACTATCCAAAACGATAGTCCCCATGCCGGATTATCCAAAAAGATAGTCCCCATTTAGGACTATCCAAAATGATAGTCTTCATGCCGGACTATCCAAAAAGATAGTCACCATGCAGGACTATCCAAAACGATAGTCCCCCTGTCGGACTATCCAAAATGATAGTCCCAATGCCGGACTATCCAAAACGATAGTCCCCATGCCGGACTATCCAAAATGATAGTCCCCATGCCTGACTATCCAAAACGATAGTCCCCATGCCTGACTATCCAAAACGATAGTCCCCATGCAGGACTATCCAAAACAATAGTCCTTGTGGCTGACTATCCAAAACGATAGTCCCAATGCTGGACTATCCAAAACGATAGTAGCAATGCCGGACTATCCAAAACAATAGTCCCCATGCCGGACTATCCAAAACAATAGTACTCATGCCGGACTATCTTAAACGATAGTCCCCATGCCGGACTATTTAAAACGATAGTCCCCATGCCGGACTATCCAAAACGATAGTCCCCATGCCGGACAATCCAAAACGATAATCCCCATGCCGGACTATCCAAAACGATAGTCCCCGTGCCGGACTATCTAAAACGATAGTCCCCATGCCGGACTATCCAAAACGATAGTCCCCATGCCGGACTATCCAAAACGATAGTCCCAATGCCGGACTATCCAAAACGATAGTCCCTATGTTGGACTATCCAAAACGATAGTCCCCATGCCGGACTATCCAAAACGATAGTCCCCATGCCGGACTATCCAAAACGATAGTCCCAATGCCGGACTATCCAAAACGATAGTCTCCATGCCGGACTATCCGAATCGATAGTCCCCATGCCGGACTATATAAAACGATATTCCCAATGCCAGACTATCCAATACGATAGTCCCCATGCCGGACTATCCAAAACGATAGTCCCCATGAGGGACTATCCAAAACGATAGTACTTATGCCGGACTATCCAAAACGATAATCCCCATGCCGGACTATCCAAAACGATAGTCCCCATGCCAGACTATCCAAAACGATAGTCCCCATGTCGGACTATGCAAAACGATAGTCCCCATGCCGGACTATCCAAAACGATAGTCCCCATGCCGGACTATCCAAAACGATAGTCCCCATGCCGGACTATCCAAAACGATAGACCCAATGCCGGACTATCCAAAACGATAGTCCCTATGTTGGACTATCCAAAACGATAGTCCCCATGCCGGACTATCCAAAACGATAGTCCCCATGCCGGACTATCCAAAACGATAGTCCCAATGCCGGACTATCCAAAACGATAGTCCCCATGCCGGACTATCCGAATCGATAGTCCCCATGCCGGACTATATAAAACGATATTCCCCATGCCGGACTATCCAAAACGATAGTCCCCATGCCGGACTATCCAAAACGATAGTCCCCATGTCGGACTATCTAAAATGATAGTCCCAATGCCGGACTATCCAAAACGATAGTCCCCATGCCGGACTATCCAAAACGATAGTCCCCATGCCTGACTATCCAAAACGATAGTCCCCATGCCTGACTATCCAAAACGATAGTCCCCATGCAGGACTATCCAAAACAATAGTCCTTGTGCCTGACTATCCAAAACGATAGTCCTAATGCCGGACTATCCAAAACGATCGTCCAAATGACGGACTATCCAAAACGATAGTCCCAATGCCGGACTATCTAAAACGATAGTCCCCATGCCGGACTATCCAAAACGATAGTCCCCATGCCGGACTATTTAAAACGATAGTCCCCATGCCGGACTATCCAAAACGATAGTCCCCATGCCGGACTATCCAAAACGATAATCCCCATGCCGGACTATCCAAAACGATAGTCCCCGTGTCGGACTATCCAAAACGATAGTCCCCATGCCGGACTATCCAAAACGATAGTCCCAATGCAGGACTATCCAAAACAATAGTCCCCATGCCGGACTATCAAAAACGATAGTCAACATGCCGGACTATCCAAAACGATAGTCCCCATGCCGGACTATATAAAACGATAGTCCCAATGCCGGACTATCCAAAACGATAGTCTTCATGTCGGACTATCCAAAACGATAGTCCCCATGCCGGACTATCCAAAACGATAGTCCCCATGCCGGATTATCCAAAAAGATAGTCCCCAATTAGGACTATCCAAAATGATAGTCTTCATGCCGGACTATCCAAAAAGATAGTCACCATGCAGGACTATCCAAAACGATAGTCCCCCTGTCGGACTAACCAAAATGATAGTCCCAATGCCGGACTATCCAAAACGATAGTCCCCATGCCGGACTATCCAAAACGATAGTCCCCATGCCTGACTATCCAAAACGATAGTCCCCATGCCTGACTATCCAAAACGATAGTCCCCATGCAGGACTATCCAAAACAATAGTCCTTGTTTCTGACTATCCAAAACGATAGTCCCAATGCTGGACTATCCAAAACGATAGTCCTTATGCCGGACTATCCAAAACGATAGTAGCAATGCCGGACTATCCAAAACAATAGTCCCCATGCCGGACTATCCAAAACAATAGTACTCATGCCGGACTATCTTAAACGATAGTCCCCATGCCGGACTATCCAAAACGATAGTCCCCATGCCGGACTATTTAAAACGATAGTCCCCATGCCGGACTATCCAAAACGATAGTCCCAATGCCGGACTATCCAAAACGATAGTCCCCATGTTGGACTATCCAAAACGATAGTCCCCATGCCGGACTATCCAAAACGATAGTCCCCATGCCGGACTATCCAAAACGATAGGCCCCATGCCGGACTATCCAAAACGATAGTCCCAATGCCGGACTATCCAAAACGATAGTCCCCATGCCGGACTATCCAAAACGATAGTCCCCATGCCGGACTATATAAAACGATAGTCCCAATGCCGGACTATCCAAAACGATAGTCCCCATGCCGGACTATCCAAAACGGTAGTCCCCATACCGGATTATCCAAAACGATTGTCCCCATGCCGGACTATCCAAAACGATTGTCCCCTTGCCGGACTATCCAAAACGATAGTCCCCATGCCGGACTATCCAAAACGCAAGTCCCCATGCGGGACTATCCAAAACGATAATCCACATGCCGGACTATCCAAAACGATAGTCCCCATGCCGGACTATCCAAAACGATAGTCCCCATGCCGGACTATCCAAAACGATAGTCCCCATGCCGGACTATCCTAAACGATAGTCAACATGCCAGACTATCCAAAACAATAGTCCCCATGCCGGACTATCCAAAACGATAGTCCCCATGCCGGACTATCCAAAACGATAGTACTTATGCCGGACTATCCAAAACGATAGTCCCCATGCCGGACTATCCAAAACGATAGTCCCCATGCCAGACTATCCAAAACGATAGTCCCCATGTCGGACTATGCAAAACGATAGTCCCCAAGCCGGACTATCCAAAACGATAGTCCCCATGCCGGACTATCCAAAACGATAGTCCCCATGCCGGACTATCCAAAACGATAGTTCCCATGCCGGACTATCCAAAACGATAGTCCACATGCCGGACTATCCAAAACGATGGTCCCCATGCCGGACTATCTAAAACGATAGTCCCCATGCCGGACTATCCAAAACGATAGTCCCCATGCCGGACTATCCAAAACGATAGTCCCCATGCCGGATTATCCAAAAAGATAGTCCCCATTCAGGACTATCCAAAATGATAGTCTTCATGCCGGACTATCCAAAAAGATAGTCCCAATGCCGGACTATCCAAAACGATAGTCCCCATGCCTGACTATCCAAAACGATAGTCCCCATGCCTGACTATCCAAAAACAATAGTCCCCATGCCGGACTATCCAAAACGATAGTCCCCATGCCAGACTATCCAAAACGATAGTCCCCATGCCGGACTATCCAAAACGATAGTCCCAATGCCGGACTATCCAAAACGATAGTCCCTATGTTGGACTATCCAAAACGATAGTCCCCATGCCGGACTATCCAAAACGATAGTCCCCATGCCGGACTATCCAAAACGATAGTCCCAATGCCGGACTATCCAAAACGATAGTCCCCATGCCGGACTATCCGAATCGATAGTCCCCATGCCGGACTATATAAAACGATATTCCCCATGCCAGACTATCCAATACGATAGTCCCCATGCCGGACTATCCAAAACGATAGTCCCCATGCCGGACTATCCAAAACGATAGTCCCCATGTCGGACTATCCAAAATGATAGTCCCAATGCCGGACTATCCAAAACGATAGTCCCCATGCCGGACTATCCAAAACGATAGTCCCCATGCCTGACTATCCAAAACGATAGTCCCCATAGCTGACTATCCAAAAGGATAGTCCCCATGCAGGACTATCCAAAACAATAGTCCTTGTGCCTGACTATCCAAAACGATAGTCCTAATGCCTTACTATCCAAAACGATAGTCCCCATGCCGGACTATCCACAACGATAGTCCCCATGCCGGACTATCCAAAACGATAGTCCCAATGCCGGACTATCCAAAACGATAGTCCCCATGCCGGACTATCCAAAACGATAGTCCCCATGCCTGACTATCCAAAACGATAGTCCCCATGCCTGACTATCCAAAACGATAGTCCCCATGCAGGACTATCCAAAACAATAGTCCTTGTGGCTGACTATCCAAAACGATAGTCCCAATGCTGGTCTATCTAAAACGATAGTAGCAATGCCGGACTATCCAAAACAATAGTCCCCATGCCGGACTATCCAAAACAATAGTACTCATGCCGGACTATCTTAAACGATAGTCCCCATGCCGGACTATCCTAAACGATAGTCCCCATGCCGGACTATTAAAACGATAGTCCCCATGCCGGACTATCCAAAACGATAGTCCCCATGCCTTACTATCCAAAACGATAATCCCCATGCCGGACTATCCAAAACGATAGTCCCCGTGCCGGACTATCCAAAACGATAGTCCCAATGCCGGACTATCCAAAACGATAGTCCCCATGCCTGACTATCCAAAACGATAGTCCCCATGCCTGACTATCCAAAACGATAGTCCCCATGCCGGACTATCCAAAACGATAGTCCCCATGCCGGACTATCCAAAACGATAGTCCCCATGCCGGACTTTCCAAAACGATAGTCCCAATGCCGGACTATCCAAAACGATAGTCCCTATGTTGGACTATCCAAAACGATAGTCCCCATGCCGGACTATCCAAAACGATAGTCCCCATGCCGGACTATCCAAAACGATAGTCCCAATGCCGGACTATCCAAAACGATAGTCCCCATGCCGGACTATCCGAATCGATAGTCCCCATGCCGGACTATATAAAACGATATTCCCCATGCCAGACTATCCAATACGATAGTCCCCATGCCGGACTATCCAAAACGATAGTCCCCATGCCGGACTATCCAAAACGATAGTCCCCATGTCGGACTATCCAAAATGATAGTCCCAATGCCGGACTATCCAAAACGATAGTCCCCATGCCGGACTATCCAAAACGATAGTCCCCATGCCTGACTATCCAAAACGATAGTCTCCATGCCTGACTATCCAAAAGGATAGTCCCCATGCAGGACTATCCAAAACAATAGTCCTTGTGCCTGACTATCCAAAACGATAGTCCTAATGCCGGACTATCCAAAACGATAGTCCCCATGCCGGACTATCCACAACGATAGTCCCCATGCCGGACTATCCAAAACGATAGTCCCAATGCCGGACTATCCAAAACGATAGTCCCCATACCGACTATCCAAAACGATAGTCCCCATGCCGGACTATCCAAAACGATAGTCCCCATGCCGGACTATCCAAAACGATAGTCCCCATGCCGGACTATCTAAAACGATAGTCCCCATGCCGGACTATCCAAAACGATAGTCCCCATGCCGGACTATCCAAAACGATAGTCCCAATGCCGGACTATCCAAAACGATAGTCCCAATGCCGGACTATCCAAAACGATAGTCCCTATGTTGGATTATCCAAAACGATAGTCCCCATGCCGGACTATCCAAAACGATAGTCCCCATGCCGGACTATCCAAAACGATAGTCCCAATGCCGGACTATCCAAAACGATAGTCCCCATGCCGGACTATCCGAATCGATAGTCCCCATGCCGGACTATATAAAACGATATTCCCCATGCCGGACTATCCAAAACGATAGTCCCCATGCCGGACTATCCAAAACGATAGTCCCCATGTCGGACTATCTAAAATGATAGTCCCAATGCCGGACTATCCAAAACGATAGTCCCCATGCCGGACTATCCAAAACGATAGTCCCCATGCCTGACTATCCAAAACGATAGTCCCCATGCCTGACTATCCAAAACAATAGTCCCCATGCAGGACTATCCAAAACAATAGTCCTTGTGCCTGACTATCCAAAACGATAGTCCCAATGCCGGACTATCCAAAACGATCATCCAAATGACGGACTATCCAAAACGATAGTCCCAATGCCGGACTATCCAAAACAATAGTCCCCATGCCGGACTATCCAAAACGATAGTACTTATGCCGGACTATCTAAAACGATAGTCCCCATGCCGGACTATCCAATACGATAGTCCCCATGCCGGACTATCCAAAACGATAATCCCCATGCCGGACTATCCAAAACGATAGTCCCCGTGTCGGACTATCCAAAACGATAGTCCCCATGCCGGACTATCCAAAACGATAGTCCCAATGCAGGACTATCCAAAACAATAGTCCCCATGCCGGACTATCCAAAACGATAGTCAACATGCCGGACTATCCAAAACGATAGTCCCCATGCCGGACTATATAAAACGATAGTCCCAATGCCGGACTATCCAAAACGATAGTCTTCATGTCGGACTATCCAAAACGATAGTCCCCATGCCGGACTATCCAAAACGATCGTCCAAATGACGGACTATCAAAAACGATAGTCCCAATGCCAGACTATCCAAAACGATAGTCAAAATGCCGGACTATCTAAAACGATAGTCTCCATGCTGGACTATCCAAAACGATAGTCCCATGCCGGACTATCCAAAACAATAGTCCCCATGCCGGACTATCCAATACGATAGTCCACATGCCGGACTATCCAAAACAATAGTCCCCATGCCGGACTATCCAAAACGATAGTCCCAATGCCGGACTATCCAAAACGATAGTCCCAATGCCGGACTATCCAAAACGATAGTCCCCATGCAGGACTATCCAAAACGATAGTCCCCCTGTCGGACTATCCAAAACGATAGTCCCAATGCCGGACTATCCAAAACGATAGTCCCCATGCCGGATTATCCAAAAAGATAGTCCCCATTTAGGACTATCCAAAATGATAGTCTTCATGCCGGACTATCCAAAAAGATAGTCACCATGCAGGACTATCCAAAACGATAGTCCCCCTGTCGGACTATCCAAAATGATAGTCCCAATGCCGGACTATCCAAAACGATAGTCCCTATGCCGGACTATCCAAAACGATAGTCCCCATGCCTGAATATCCAAAACGATAGTCCCCATGCCTGACTATCCAAAACGATAGTCCCCATGCAGGACTATCCAAAACAATAGTCCTTGTGGCTGACTATCCAAAACGATAGTCCCAAAACTGGACTATCCAAAACAATAGTCCTTATGCCGGACTATCCAAAACGATAGTAGCAATGCCGGACTATCCAAAACAATAGTCCCCATGCCGGACTATCCAAAACAATAGTACTCATGCCGGACTATCTTAAACGATAGTCCCCATGCCGGACTATCCAAAACGATAGTCCCCATGCCGGACTATCCAAAACGATAGTCCCCGTGCCGGACTATCCAAAACGATAGTCTCCATGCCGGACTATCCAAAACGATAGTCCCCATGCCGGACTATCCAAAACGATAGTCCCCATGCCGGACTGTCCAAAACGATAGTTCCCATGCCGGACTATCCAAAACGATAGTCCACATGCCGGACTATCCAAAACGATGGTCCCCATGCCGGACTATCTAAAACGATAGTCCCCATGCCGGACTATCCAAAACGATAGTCCCCATGCCGGACTATCCAAAACGATAGTCCCCATGCCGGACTATCCAAAACGATAGTCCCAATGCCGGACTATCCAAAACGATAGTCCCTATGTTGGACTATCCAAAACGATAGTCCCCATGCCGGACTATCCAAAACGATAGTCCCCATGCCGGACTATCCAAAACGATAGTCCCAATGCCGGACTATCCAAAACGATAGTCCCCATGCCGGACTATCCAAAACGATAGTCCCCATGCCGGACTATCCAAAACGATAGTCCCCATGCCGGACTATCCAAAACGATAGTCCCCATGTCGGACTATCCAAAATGATAGTCCCAATGCCGGACTATCCAAAACGATAGTCCCCATGCCGGACTATCCAAAACGATAGTCCCCATGCCTGACTATCCAAAACGATAGTCCCCATGCCTGACTATCCAAAAGGATAGTCCCCATGCAGGACTATCCAAAACAATAGTCCTTGTGCCTGACTATCCAAAACGATACTCCTAATGCCGGACTATCCAAAACGATAGTCCCCATGCCGGACTATCCACAACGATAGTCCCCATGCCGGACTATCCAAAACGATAGTCCCAATGCCGGACTATCCAAAACGATAGTCCCCATACCGACTATCCAAAACGATAGTCCCCATGCCGGACTATCCAAAACGATAGTCCCCATGCCGGACTATCTAAAACGATAGTCCCCATGCCGGACTATCCAAAACGATAGTCCCCATGCCGGACTATCCAAAACGATAGTCCCAATGCCGGACTATCCAAAACGATAGTCCCAATGCCGGACTATCCAAAACGATAGTCCCTATGTTGGATTATCCAAAACGATAGTCCCCATGCCGGACTATCCAAAACGATAGTCCCCATGCCGGACTATCCAAAACGATAGTCCCAATGCCGGACTATCCAAAACGATAGTCCCCATGCCGGACTATCCGAATCGATAGTCCCCATGCCGGACTATATAAAACGATATTCCCCATGCCGGACTATCCAAAACGATAGTCCCCATGCCGGACTATCCAAAACGATAGTCCCCATGTCGGACTATCTAAAATGATAGTCCCAATGCCGGACTATCCAAAACGATAGTCCCCATGCCGGACTATCCAAAACGATAGTCCCCATGCCTGACTATCCAAAACGATAGTCCCCATGCCTGACTATCCAAAACAATAGTCCCCATGCAGGACTATCCAAAACAATAGTCCTTGTGCCTGACTATCCAAAACGATAGTCCCAATGCCGGACTATCCAAAACGATCATCCAAATGACGGACTATCCAAAACGATAGTCCCAATGCCGGACTATCCAAAACAATAGTCCCCATGCCGGACTATCCAAAACGATAGTACTTATGCCGGACTATCTAAAACGATAGTCCCCATGCCGGACTATCCAATACGATAGTCCCCATGCCGGACTATCCAAAACGATAATCCCCATGCCGGACTATCCAAAACGATAGTCCCCGTGTCGGACTATCCAAAACGATAGTCCCCATGCCGGACTATCCAAAACGATAGTCCCAATGCAGGACTATCCAAAACAATAGTCCCCATGCCGGACTATCCAAAACGATAGTCAACATGCCGGACTATCCAAAACGATAGTCCCCATGCCGGACTATATAAAACGATAGTCCCAATGCCGGACTATCCAAAACGATAGTCTTCATGTCGGACTATCCAAAACGATAGTCCCCATGCCGGACTATCCAAAACGATCGTCCAAATGACGGACTATCAAAAACGATAGTCCCAATGCCAGACTATCCAAAACGATAGTCAAAATGCCGGACTATCTAAAACGATAGTCTCCATGCTGGACTATCCAAAACGATAGTCCCATGCCGGACTATCCAAAACAATAGTCCCCATGCCGGACTATCCAATACGATAGTCCACATGCCGGACTATCCAAAACAATAGTCCCCATGCCGGACTATCCAAAACGATAGTCCCAATGCCGGACTATCCAAAACGATAGTCCCAATGCCGGACTATCCAAAACGATAGTCCCTATGCAGGACTATCCAAAACGATAGTCCCCCTGTCGGACTATCCAAAACGATAGTCCCAATGCCGGACTATCCAAAACGATAGTCCCCATGCCGGATTATCCAAAAAGATAGTCCCCATTTAGGACTATCCAAAATGATAGTCTTCATGCCGGACTATCCAAAAAGATAGTCACCATGCAGGACTATCCAAAACGATAGTCCCCCTGTCGGACTATCCAAAACGATAGTCCCCATGCCGGACTATCCAAAACGATAATCCCCATGCCGGACTATCCAAAACGATAGTCCCCGTGTCGGACTATCCAAAACGATAGTCCCCATGCCGGACTATCCAAAACGATAGTCCCAATGCAGGACTATCCAAAACAATAGTCCCCATGCCGGACTATCAAAAACGATAGTCAACATGCCGGACTATCCAAAACGATAGTCCCCATGCCGGACTATATAAAACGATAGTCCCAATGCCGGACTATCCAAAACGATAGTCTTCATGTCGGACTATCCAAAACGATAGTCCCCATGCCGGACTATCCAAAACGATAGTCCCCATGCCGGATTATCCAAAAAGATAGTCCCCAATTAGGACTATCCAAAATGATAGTCTTCATGCCGGACTATCCAAAAAGATAGTCACCATGCAGGACTATCCAAAACGATAGTCCCCCTGTCGGACTAACCAAAATGATAGTCCCAATGCCGGACTATCCAAAACGATAGTCCCCATGCCGGACTATCCAAAACGATAGTCCCCATGCCTGACTATCCAAAACGATAGTCCCCATGCCTGACTATCCAAAACGATAGTCCCCATGCAGGACTATCCAAAACAATAGTCCTTGTTTCTGACTATCCAAAACGATAGTCCCAATGCTGGACTATCCAAAACGATAGTCCTTATGCCGGACTATCCAAAACGATAGTAGCAATGCCGGACTATCCAAAACAATAGTCCCCATGCCGGACTATCCAAAACAATAGTACTCATGCCGGACTATCTTAAACGATAGTCCCCATGCCGGACTATCCAAAACGATAGTCCCCATGCCGGACTATTTAAAACGATAGTCCCCATGCCGGACTATCCAAAACGATAGTCCCAATGCCGGACTATCCAAAACGATAGTCCCCATGTTGGACTATCCAAAACGATAGTCCCCATGCCGGACTATCCAAAACGATAGTCCCCATGCCGGACTATCCAAAACGATAGGCCCCATGCCGGACTATCCAAAACGATAGTCCCAATGCCGGACTATCCAAAACGATAGTCCCCATGCCGGACTATCCAAAACGATAGTCCCCATGCCGGACTATATAAAACGATAGTCCCAATGCCGGACTATCCAAAACGATAGTCCCCATGCCGGACTATCCAAAACGGTAGTCCCCATACCGGATTATCCAAAACGATTGTCCCCATGCCGGACTATCCAAAACGATTGTCCCCGTGCCGGACTATCCAAAACGATAGTCTCCATGCCGGACTATCCAAAACGATAGTCCCCATGCCGGACTATCCAAAACGATAGTCCCCATGCCGGACTGTCCAAAACGATAGTTCCCATGCCGGACTATCCAAAACGATAGTCCACATGCCGGACTATCCAAAACGATGGTCCCCATGCCGGACTATCTAAAACGATAGTCCCCATGCCGGACTATCCAAAACGATAGTCCCCATGCCGGACTATCCAAAACGATAGTCCCCATGCCGGACTATCCAAAACGATAGTCCCAATGCCGGACTATCCAAAACGATAGTCCCTATGTTGGACTATCCAAAACGATAGTCCCCATGCCGGACTATCCAAAACGATAGTCCCCATGCCGGACTATCCAAAACGATAGTCCCAATGCCGGACTATCCAAAACGATAGTCCCCATGCCGGACTATCCAAAACGATAGTCCCCATGCCGGACTATCCAAAACGATAGTCCCCATGCCGGACTATCCAAAACGATAGTCCCAATGCCGGACTATCCAAAACGATAGTCCCTATGTTGGACTATCCAAAACGATAGTCCCCATGCCGGACTATCCAAAACGATAGTCCCCATGCCGGACTATCCAAAACGATAGTCCCAATGCCGGACTATCCAAAACGATAGTCCCCATGCCGGACTATCCAAAACGATAGTCCCCATGCCGGACTATCCAAAACGATAGTCCCCATGCCGGACTATCCAAAACGATAGTCCCCATGTCGGACTATCCAAAATGATAGTCCCAATGCCGGACTATCCAAAACGATAGTCCCCATGCCGGACTATCCAAAACGATAGTCCCCATGCCTGACTATCCAAAACGATAGTCCCCATGCCTGACTATCCAAAAGGATAGTCCCCATGCAGGACTATCCAAAACAATAGTCCTTGTGCCTGACTATCCAAAACGATAGTCCTAATGCCGGACTATCCAAAACGATAGTCCCCATGCCGGACTATCCACAACGATAGTCCCCATGCCGGACTATCCAAAACGATAGTCCCAATGCCGGACTATCCAAAACGATAGTCCCCATACCGACTATCCAAAACGATAGTCCCCATGCCGGACTATCCAAAACGATAGTCCCCATGCCGGACTATCTAAAACGATAGTCCCCATGCCGGACTATCCAAAACGATAGTCCCCATGCCGGACTATCCAAAACGATAGTCCCAATGCCGGACTATCCAAAACGATAGTCCCAATGCCGGACTATCCAAAACGATAGTCCCTATGTTGGATTATCCAAAACGATAGTCCCCATGCCGGACTATCCAAAACGATAGTCCCCATGCCGGACTATCCAAAACGATAGTCCCAATGCCGGACTATCCAAAACGATAGTCCCCATGCCGGACTATCCGAATCGATAGTCCCCATGCCGGACTATATAAAACGATATTCCCCATGCCGGACTATCCAAAACGATAGTCCCCATGCCGGACTATCCAAAACGATAGTCCCCATGTCGGACTATCTAAAATGATAGTCCCAATGCCGGACTATCCAAAACGATAGTCCCCATGCCGGACTATCCAAAACGATAGTCCCCATGCCTGACTATCCAAAACGATAGTCCCCATGCCTGACTATCCAAAACAATAGTCCCCATGCAGGACTATCCAAAACAATAGTCCTTGTGCCTGACTATCCAAAACGATAGTCCCAATGCCGGACTATCCAAAACGATCATCCAAATGACGGACTATCCAAAACGATAGTCCCAATGCCGGACTATCCAAAACAATAGTCCCCATGCCGGACTATCCAAAACGATAGTACTTATGCCGGACTATCTAAAACGATAGTCCCCATGCCGGACTATCCAATACGATAGTCCCCATGCCGGACTATCCAAAACGATAATCCCCATGCCGGACTATCCAAAACGATAGTCCCCGTGTCGGACTATCCAAAACGATAGTCCCCATGCCGGACTATCCAAAACGATAGTCCCAATGCAGGACTATCCAAAACAATAGTCCCCATGCCGGACTAT